>JAKFHU010001707.1:600000-800672 GCA_023783475.1 Daubentonia madagascariensis
GGCCTTATTTCCTGGCCATTTGGACTTCTCCAGGGGTCTGTTTGAGCATCCTCATGACATGCAACATTCTGTTGGTTACAAAGTTCAACCCTATTTAATGTAGAAGGGCATTGCCTAAGGGCACAAATCCTAGGAGGTGTGTGTCATTGCACGCTATCTTGGAAGCTGGCTACTGCAATTGGTCCTTGGGCCTGAAAATTTACATTATTTTCTTTTTTAAATTCTGTTTTTTTAAAGGCTAGTTAAGTGAAGCGGTGGGAGTGGAGAAGGAACAAAGAAATCAGTACTGGTTGTGATCAATTAGTTGTAAATACCACTGCGCTTGGACTAGCCAGAATTTGCATTTCTAACCTGTTCCCAAGTGATACTGGTGTGTTGACCTGGGGACCACACTTGGAGACACTGCCCCAGGGAGTACCCAAGAAAACCTATTGGAATGTGGGAAGGAAATACAGTTGACCCTTGAACAATGCAGGAGTTAGGGGTGCTGACCCCCAAGTAGTTGAAAATCCGCATATAACTTTTGATTCCCCAAGAACTTAATTAGCCTACTATTGACCAGAAGCCATACCAATAATAGTTGATTAACACATATTTTGTATGTTATTTGTACCATATATTGTATTTTTTTTTTTTTAAGACAAGGTCACACTCTGTTGCCCAGGCTGGAGTGCAGTCACGTGATCATAGCTCACTGCAACCCCCAACTCCTGGGCTCAAATGATCCTCCTGCCTCAGCCTCCCCAGTAGCTGGGACTACAGGCACACACCACCATGCCCAGCTAATTTTTCTATTTTTTGTGGAGACAGGGTTTCACTCTTGCTCAGGCTGGTCTCGAACTACTAGCCTTAAGCAATCCTCCCGCCTCGGCCTCCTACATATATACTGTATTCTTAAAGTAAGCTAGAGAAAAGAAAATGTTATTAAGAAAATCATAAGGAAGAACAAATATATTTACTATTCATTAAGTGGAAATGGATCATCATAAAGATCTTCATCCTTGTCATCTTCACATTGAGTAAGCTGAGGAAGAGGAGGGGTGGTCTTGCTGTCTCAGGGGTGGCAGGGGTCGAATAAAATCCACATGTAAGGGCACCTGCGCGGTTCAAACTTGTTCAAGGGTCAGCTGTACTAGCATATTTATATGCAGGTTTTTGTATTAAAAGTAACTGGGAATGAGATTTTATATACATATAAATATATAAATAGCTATGCTGGATAGGTGCTCAAATTTTAATTGAGGGGTAAATGATCAAGTATTTTGGAACCCCGAGTCTGTAGGAATATGTCCCTATTTTTAATCTTGCTCTTGATTATGTCTGTGAGGCTTTGTCTTAATACATCTGAAGCCCCTATTGTACTATTATTTGGTTCCATTAACTTACCAAATATTCTTCATGCCTCTATGCCTTTGTTTATGTAGTTATGTTCTCTTGTATAAAGAACACGATTTTACGTATCAGGACTCAAAGCTTTACTCCTCAATGAAGCTCAACCTGAAATACAAAACAGAACTTACTTTTTCTTTTCTCTTTGCAACTACCCATTTACCTTCCAGAGATTGCTGGCATTGCTAATGTAATACTTAGTGCAAGTATTTATGTTTAAATATATCTCTGACCTGATTATCCTTGAAAGCAGGATTATTCTTTTATTTATCTTTATATTTCCAGAAATTGGAATAGTTTCTGGTATGCCAGCAGGAACTCATATACTTTTTGTATGTGGTAAGAAATTAATACACCAGCAGAATCCTTTATGATTTCTCATTTCCCTACAATGTATAATACTAATAGGAGTCATTCTATGTAGCATTTTCTCTTTAACTATCAACAGTGAACACTGCATCCACTTCTGACCACTGTAGAATGAACACAAATGTGCTATTCTAGGGATCATTGTCATTCGGGGATGTGGCTGTGGGCTTCACCCAGGAACAGTGGCAGCACTTGGACCCTGCCCAGAGGAGCCTGTACAGGGACGTGATGCTGGAGACCTACAGCCACCTCGTCTCAGTGGGTAAGGACTGTGTAATTTGAAACTCTGAATAACATTCATTTTCTTTTTACCTGCTAATTACGGATGGTTTCTTTGTAGAGAATATGATTTAAAAACTTGAGATTCAGGAGTCAACGCTGATTAATCCCTTTTGGGTACCATAAAGAACATCTGTGTTCTTTTCTCCAGTGAAATGTTCAAGTGGACCTATTTTTGTGCAGGCACACCTTTGTCCTCCTTTAAATATCCTCAACCTGAGGCTACCTGGCCCATATCCTGTGTCATTTCCATTCACGGGGTGTTGTGTAACCAAACCAGAGGTGATTTTCAAGTTGGAGCAAGGAGAGGAGCCGTGGGTAGTAGAGGAAGAGTCCCCACGCCAGAGCCACGCAGGTGAGTTAGTGAGTATATAGGAAGCTGTAAACCGGGGAGAGATTGAATCCTAGGGAGGTAGTTCACATATTGCCATCTTTGAAATTTTTCAGGAATCTTTTCAGAATTACCAGAACTTTGGAAGTGACTGAGAAGAGTTTGCCTGCATGCCGCAGATGCATATATCACACCGGCAGATAACGGCTAACATGCCGCAGATGCATATATCACACCGGCAGATAACGGCTAGCATGCCGCAGATGCATATATCACACCGGCAGATAACGGCTAGCATGCCGCAGATGCATATATCACACCGGCAGATAACGGCTAAATGGTCTTTGTGTTCTTCCAAAAATCCAATCCTTACCTATCTCATTTTAGACATTTGACTACTCTTTCTGTATCAATTTCAGTTATCTTCTTTTCATCATGTATTATGTGGTCATTCTACACATACTATTTGCCTGTTTTGTCTGTGTGCTAGAGATACAGCTGTAACAACATCATGACTTTGTATTCTAGTGGTAGAAGAGATTGGGATGTGGTGTGTTCTTTATGAAAGTGTGGTCAGGAAAGGGCCTCTTTGAGGTCAGTAGTTTAATGAACACAGGTTTGAATGAAGTGAAGCAGTGGATTCCAAATATTCCTGCCAGGTGGTATACCCTGTGCCGTGAACCTGAGACCGGAGCATACAGTATGTGCAGGACAGCAGTGAGCCCGGCTAGGGGGAGGTCCGTGGGTGATGGGGAGCATATAAGAGATGCTGTCATAGAGATAGCTGGGTGGACTCTTGACAGATTGTGAAATTGTATCCAAAATAGAATTTGCTTTTAGATTGAATTATGGGTATAAGAAAAAGATAATCATGATCTTAAAGGTTTTATCCTGAGGCACTGGCTATGTATTGATACTATTAACTGAGATGGGAGAAAATGGGGAGAAGCAGTTTGGGGAGGAAATAAGATATACATAAGTTTAAACAAGTATCTGTGTAGTAATGTTCAGAGTTGGGTATAAAAACAACAAAAATAAAATATTGAACAATGATGTAAGTTGATCATATTGTGTTCTAAAATCCTTCTCTTGTATAGAAGAAATTTTGTTGAGTTAAATATAAATGGTAAAATGTAATGACTAAATGCTTAAAGAAAATATCTATAACTTCTAAACTTTTGAAGGGAAGAAAATGGAAAAGAAAAAAAAATGGATTAGAATACACCAAAGAAGGATGGTGAAAGTGTGGGGAAAAGCAAGTGACGATCAGACCTAGGAACTGTATTTGAAAAGGAGAGAATCGATCTGGATATTTTAGTAATTACAATGCATTCAAAGGGGCTAAGCCCTCTTGTTAAAAGACATATATTGTCAAATTGGATTTTCAAAAATCAAGCTATATGGTATTTGAGAGTCACATATGAAATATGAACAGGACTACTTGGAATATAGAAAGAATGATGATGTACACTCCAATACTAAACAAAATAGAACATTAACCCTCCTTATACCATCGGGGTTTCAGTGGACCCAATTTTAGTCTTTGAGTTTCTTTTTGAAGCAGTTCAACCTATATGTAAGGATTGATATTTCATGGCTTTCATAATTTCTTATAAAATATAAAAAATTTTAACTTCAATGAACAAGGGGAAAATTTAATTCTATTTTTTAATTGAATAAAACTCATTCTATTTTGCAGTTACCATATGGGTGCATCGGTCCCATTGATAGTCTAAGAAACGTTATAGGATTGTAGTTACTTATTTTTCCTAAGTTTGAAACGTTTTGCTATGTTACTACCTTAGGAGTTATTTCAACATTACTCATCAATTATGTCCATCTGTGGTAAAATAGTAAGAAAATAGAAGAATGATGGAATTGCTTAGAAAGATAATGCAAGAATGAAGTAAATCATCACTGTTATGTCACCTTTCAGTTTTCTTACTGAGTTGCCTGAAGTATTGCATCAATTGTGATGAAGACATGAAAGAAGCCTGGAGACACCTTATTTGTAGTTTCTCTTTTTTTTTGCCTTTCACTGGGGCACAGTTGAGAATCCAGAATTTTAATTTTCTTCCCTTAATTGCAAAGAGTAGAAAATTGACAGGAGGAAGCCTTTATAATTATTAGACAAATCAGAAGATGAATGTAAAGAGACAGGTAGAAGCACTGTAGACTCTAATGATTATATGCTGTAATTCATTGTATAAGTGAAATCTCAGACTATGAGTTTTAGATGATGATTTGCTAGATGAATAAAAGTGTGCATCTGATCCTGTTATGAGAACAACCTGAATGTAATGGGTACTTTGTTTGGATATTAGTATTTCTTATGAATCCCAGGTAGAATGCAAATGTAGCCCAGGCAATAGAATTTTCCCTTGAACATGTGGAAATTGGTACTTTCTTAAATTCTATTTATTGTTTGCATTTATTTCAAATTATCTGTCCATTTTTGAAAGTCACGTTTTTGAAATGCCAAATTATGGTGTTTTGTTGCCAGATTTCCCAGTCATTTTCCACTACTGCAAGTTATTTGTTTTTTTAAACCTGTGGGAGTGAGGAAGTATACCCTTGGGATTTCTATCATACCAAAAGACCAGTCTATTATAAGGCATGTGAATATGTGTCCTTTTCATAAGAAATATGTCAACATTTATAAATGATGGTAACTTATTCTTATTTCTAGACTTCTGCATAGTTGATGACCTGATGGAGAAGAGCCAGGAAAACCAAGACCAGCATTTGTGGAAAGTTGATTTTGTCAATAGCAAAACGCTGACTAAGGAGAGAAATAGTGTATTAGGAAAAACATTTTATCTGGACACAAACCCTGTTCTATTAAGAAAAATACCTGGTAACTATGACTCATATGGAATGAGTTTGAATTATATTTCAGAATTAATTATTAGCAATAGAAACTCCTTGGTAAGGAAGCCTGATGAATTTAATGCGCCTGGGAAATTTCTCCTTTGCAGAAAGCATGAGAATCCTCATGCCAGAGAGAAACCGTTTGAATGTGATAGAAACAGGAAAGCCATCAGTCAGAATGAGGACCTATTTCAGCATCAGGACATTCAGACTCAGAAGCAGTGTTTTGAATATAACGAGTGTGGGAAAGCTTTCCACGAGGAGGCAGCCTTCATTACCCAAAAGAGAGCATGCTCATGGGAGAAGCCCTGTGAACGTAATGAACATGTGAAAGCCTTTTCTGATAGACTGGTGTTCATTGTTCATCAGCGAACTCACACAAAGGAGAATCACTGTGAATTTAACGACTGTGGAAGGAGGTGTGTTGGTGAGAAGCCAACACTAAACACCGTAGAGTTATCATGAGGAAGAAATACTACGAATGTAATGAGAATGAAAATAATTTTGTCCAGAAGTCACTCCTCACTCACACTCAACAAATTTATAAAGAAGGGAAAACTTTTGACTGTAATAGAGATTGGGAAGTGTTCTACAAGAAGCCAGATTTCACTCAGCATCAAGAAACACATATAGGAAAGAAAGCCTATGAAACTACTCAGTATGCTAGTACATTTTACAATAAGCCAAAGTTTCCTATATATCAGAAAACAGATATAGGAGAAAAACTCTACGAATGTAGTGAATGTGGAAAAACCTTCAGTCATAGATCCTCTCTCATTCTACATCAGAGGATACACAGAGGAGAAAAACCCTATGAATGCACTGACTGTGGGAAATCCTTCGGATATAGGTCAGGCCTTGCAGTACATCAGAGAACACACACAGGGGAGAAACCCTATGAATGTGATGAATGTCAGAAAGCCTTCAATGATAGGTCAGCGCTCACAGTACATCAGAGAATACATACTGGGGAGAAACCCTATGAGTGTAAGGAACGTGGGAAAACCTTCTCCCAGAAGCCAAACTTCATTAATCACCAGAGAACTCACACAGGAGAGAAACCCTATGAATGTAATGAATGTGGAAAATCCTTCTCTGTGAAGGCAAAACTTAGAGAACATCAGAGAATTCACACAGGGGAGAAACCCTATGAATGTAATGAATGTGAGAAAATTTTCCATCAGAAGTCATCTCTCACAACGCATCAGAGAACACACACTAGGGAGCAAGCCTATGAATATAATGAAACTTTTTACCAGACTCCTGACTTCACTAAACATCAGGGAGACAACACAGAAGAAACTTCTGTCAACATCCTGAAGGCTCAGAAACCTTCACCCTCTTGTCGAACTCATCACACAGCAGAAGCAGGATGGTGATGGAACACCCAGTAAATATGAGAAATCTTTTGCCCAGAAGTAACATTTCATTGAACAGCAAATAATTGATATTTGGAAACATTATTAATATTTTGAAGATGTTACAGTGTCAACAAAAGTTTATATCCTATATCAGCAAGTTATACTGAATAGAACCATATCAGTTTGGGATTTGTGAATTTAAATTAAAAAAATTTTTTAATAAAATTAAAAATTAAATTAAAAAATTTTTTTAGAGACAGGGTCTCGCTCTGTCGCCCAGGCTGGAGTGCAGTGGCACAATCATAGCTCACTGTAGCCTCAAACTGCTGGGCTCAAGCAGTCCTCCTGCCTCAAACTCCTGAGTAGCTGGGACTACAGGTGTGCACTACCATGCCTGGCAGTTTATGGTTTTGGAGGAATTGGTCCATTTCTTCTAAGTTGTTGAATTTATGAGCATGAAGTTCTTTATAGTATTCCCTTATTCTTTTAATGACTGCAAAATCTGCAATAACATTTCTTATATTGATGATTTGTGTCTTCTTTTTGTCTTTGTCAGTCCTGCCAGAATTTGATCAATTTTATTGATTTTTTTAAAAAGAACCAGCTTTTAATATTTCCTTCTTCTTGCTTTGGGTTTATTTTAATCTTTTTTCTAGTTTCTTGAGGTAAGAACCTAGATTGTTGATGTGACACTTTTTTTTTTTTTAAAGACAGGGTCTTGCTCTGTTGCCCAAGCTGGAGTGCAGTGGTTCTATCATAGCTCACTGCAGCCTCGAACTCCTGGTCTTGAATGATCCTCCCACCTTGGCCTCCCAAAGTGCTAGGATTACAGGTGTGATCCACCATGCCCAGCCCTTTCTTTATTTCTAAGGTAAACATTCTTCCTATAAATTTCTCTTTGCATCCCACATTTTTTGATATATTGTGTTTTTATTTTTATTGAGTCTATATATTTTATAAATTTCCTTTGAGACTTCTTTGACTCATGAATTATTTATAACTGTGTTTATGTTCTATTTGTTTTTCCTGTTGTTCTACTGCTATTAATTTCTAGTTTGTTTCCATTATAATCAGAGAACACACTGTGATTTCAGTTCGTTTAAATTTGTTGGGGTTTGTTTTATGCCTGGGATGTGGTCTATCTTGGTGAATATTCCATGGGTACTTGAGAAAAACATGTATTATATTTTGATGTTGCTGGTTGGAATGTCAGTTAGATCCTGTTGGTTGTGTTGCTGAGTTCTGTATACTTGCTGATTTTTTTCTGTTCTATCATTTGCTGAGAGAGTAGGATGTTGAAATTCCCAATTATAATTGTGGATTTGCTTTTTAGATTTATCATATTTTTATGCTTTATGTGTTTTGAGGCTCTCCTGGTTGGTACACATACATTTAGGATTGTTATGTCTTTTTGGTGCATTGATCCTTTTAATATTATGTGACATACCCCCTTGTCTCTAGTAATTTTCTTTGTTCTGAAGTCTACTTTATTGGATATTGGGTGTTCTGTTCTATTTTTTGCCCTTTGCATTTCAGTTTTGGTAGTTTCTATTGATGTTTCTTCAGGCCCACGGACTCTTCCTGCAGCTGCACCTGGTCTGTCTGCTGAGCCCATCACAGGCGTTCTTCATTCCTGTTCCAGTGTTTTTGATTTCTAGCATTTCCTTTTGCTTCTTTTTTAGAATTTTTGTCTCTGCTTACGTTGCCCATCTTTTCCTGCATGTTGACCATTTTTTCATTAAAACCCTTTGCATATTAATCATAGTTGTTTTAAATTATTGGTCTGATAATCCATGTGTGTCATATCTGAGTCTGTTCCATTCTGGTACTCATTCTGTCTTCTCAGACCGTCTCTTTGTCTTTTAGTATGCCTTGTAATTTTTTTACTGAAAGCCAGACACGATGTGCTTGATAAAAGGAACTGAGGTAAGTAGGCCTTTAGTGTGAGGTCTTATGTAGGGGTTAGACTGAATTTACTGTTTGCTGTAGTTGTAGGTGTCAGTTTCACAGTGGTTGTTCCAAGTATTAATATTATATATGTAATTGACTTTAACACAGTTGACTTGTGAACATTTTACTACTTTGCATGAAATATGGAAACCTTACTTCCATTTAGGGGCCTTTACTGTCCAACATTTTTTTTTTTTTTTTTTGAGACAGGGTCTCGCTCTATTGCCCAGGCTGGAGTGCAGTGGCATAATCATATCTCACTGCAGCCTTGAACTCCTTGGCTCAGGCAATCCTCCTACCTCAGCCTCCTCAGTAGCTAGAACTACAGGCATCCACCACCACACCCAGCTAATTTTTCTTATTTTTTCTAGGGACAGGATCTCGCTACGTTGCCCGGGCTGGTTTCGAACTTCAGGCTTCAAGTGATCCTCCCACCTCAGCCTCCCATAATGCTGGGATTACAGGTGTGAGCCACCACATCCAGCCCTTCCCACTTTTAAATATCATTATCTTGAGTTCATACGGTATTGTAATTTTTGTTTCAATCATGAAACACGATTTATAAAACTCAAGAGGTAAGGCATAGCTTATTTTACGTACTCATCTTCCTATTCTTTCTGTTATTCCTTCTTATTTCCTGATGCTTCTTTTATCATTTCTTTTTGTTTGAAGAACTCTATTTAGCTGTTCTTTAATGGTAGGTATCCTAGTGACAAATTCTTTTAGCTTTCTTTCATCTGAGAGTGTCTTTATTTCCTCTTTTTTCCTGAAGCATAGTTTTACTGGATAAAGAATTTGCAGTTAACAATACTTTCCTTTCAGCAGTTGAAAAATGTGATGTCATTTTCTTCTGGCCTCTAAGATTTCCAATGAGAAACCCACTGTCATTCGGGTTGGTGTTCTTCCATGGGTAATGGTGGTTTCTCTCTAGCTGCTTTTTTTCTTTGTCTTTAGTTTTCAGAAGATTAATATGATATGTCTAGATGTGGATTTGTTTAGGGTTTGGTCAGCTTCTTCAGTCTTCAGGTTTGTACCTTTCATCAGAATTGGGAAGCTTTCAGCCATTATTGTTCTGAATACACTTCCGGTTTCATTCTGTCCTCTGATGATACAAACACTGGGTCCTTTGTTATTGTCCCACAGGTCCCTGAGACTCTGTTGTTTTCTTTCTTTCTTTTTTCCCAGCCTGTTTTCCCTCTGTTGTTCAAATAGGTAAATCCTATGGATCTGTCCTCAACTTGACTGATTCTGTTTTCGTCATCTGTAATTGTTAAGAGTTGAATAGCGTTCCCCCAAAACATATGATGAAGTCCTAACCTCTGGTACCTGTGAATGTAACCTTATTTAGAAATAGGGTCTTTGCAGATATAATCAAGTTCAGATGCAGGCAGTAGAGTGGGCCCTAATCCAATATGACTGGTGTCCTTAGAAGAAGAGAGAACAGACACAGACACACAGAGGGACAATGATTTGAAGATGGAGACAGAGATGGGAGTAATGTTGCCACAAGCCAAGGAACGCTTGGGACTATCAGAAGCTGGAAGAGGCAAGGAAGCATCGTCCCCTAGAAGCTGTGGAGGGAGCATGGCCCTGGCAGCACTTTGAGACTCCAGAAATGTGAGAGAATACATTTCTGTTTTAAGCCACCCAGTCTATGGTACTTTCTTATGGCAGCCCTAGGAAACTAATAAACCAATCTGTTGAGCTCATCCAGCAAGTTTTTTATTTCTTACTGTATTTTTCAGTTCCATAATTTCCATTTAGTTCATTTTTATAATTTCAATTTCTTTACTATTTTTTTTCATTTGTTTCAAGAGAATTTGTAATTGATTTTTGAAGCATTTTTATTGTGGCTGCTTTAAAATTCCAACATCTGATTTACCTCTTGATATCAGTTGATTGTCTTTTCTCACTGGTGATTTTCTTTCTTTCTTTCTTTCTTTTTTTTTTTTTTTGAGACAGTGTCTTGCTCTTTCGCTCTGGGTAGACTGTGGGGGCAACAGCCTAGCTCACAGCAACCTCAAACTCCTGGGCTCAAGCGATCCTCCTGCCTTGGCCTCCCAGAGTGCTAGGATTACAGTGTGAGCCACTGTGCCCAGGCTCATTGGTGATTTTCTTAGTTCTTAGCGTGGTGTGTGATTTTCAATTGTATTTTTTGCTGTCGTCTTACGAGACTCTGAGTCCTGCTTAAATCTTTTATTGTAGCAGACAGTCACCTGCTTAGGTTTCACATGCTGGTCCTGACCCACTGTGTGGGTTGTGGTTCCAAGAACAGACCCTTGGTCTGTTTGTTTTCACTGGGGCTTCTACTGGTCCCTGTAGGTACTGCCTGAGGGGGTGAAGGGCTTTCCTTGGGTGGGGGCACCAAACATTTTAGTGTGAGAGGGGAGTCTTGGTCCCCCCCAGGAGGATGAGGGTTCTCTCATTGTGCAGAGGCCCTTTGCTAGTGCCGCCCAGCTGCTCCAGTGTTTCTCAGTGGGAAAGGGGAGTCTCTGGCCCATGAGGAAAAGGAAGTTGCCCATGTGGGGTTGCTTGTGGGGTCCTCTTGTTGCTGCCTGACTGTCCTGGTATCTCTGGGTGGGGAAGGAGATCACAGTCCCAGGGAGACAAAAGAGTTTTCCAAGACTGTGCTTCTTGTGGTGGTGGAGTCCCTCTTTCTAGTGTAACCCAGCTGCCCCAGTAACTCTTGGGGAAGGTGGGGAGTCTCAGATGGGGAACAGGAGTGCTTCCCCTGGCCATTTGTTGTTGTTGGAGCTCCGGATTGCTAATCCTTGCTAGTGGTACTGGGCTCACCTGGTGTTGTCAGGGCGAGGCCAATCTGGGGCAGGGACAAGCCCACCTGTACTTCTTTCTGTTGCTAGCGTTGGGGAGGGAAGCACTGGGCCTGGGCAGGCACTGTTGTGTGTGGTGACCTAAGACTCCCTGCCATGTGTTACTCCTCTAGTCCTGGGCTCCCAAACCAGTTTGCCTTCTTACCACCTTTCAGAGGTCTCTTTTGGTAACTCCCAGGGTTTATAGTTGTACTTAGCAGGAAGGAGCAGGGAGAAATGAGTCTATGCCATCTTGTCCAGACTGCAAGTAGCTGTGTATTTTTATAGTATAAAAACATAAAGTATACTTTAAATAAAAATATTTCTGAAAAAAATATTTCTGAAGTTTGAATTACTGTGTACAAATCTTTATTTCTGTTCTCTTGGCATATGTAAAGAGGTATGACCATTTTTACTTAAGTCTTCAATAAAGAAGTCAATTTGTATTTTGGTAAATGTTTCAATCAATTTAGCATCAGCCTCATGGAGTAATAAAATATGCAAAAGTTAGGTACAAATTTATTACTAGGAATTTGTCTTGCACTCATGAAGAAGTACCTCCTATGGACTTGTGCTCCTGCCACAGACAACAAAAAACAGTGAATAATACATGGAACAACTAGAAAACTAGTTGGCGGTGCATGTGAAGGTAAAGAGCCACTGGGCAGTGCACGGAACACACGCTGAGGGAGAAACAATTACTGGGAAGCTCTAAGCTGAATAATCTTGGTGGGCTACAAAGAGGTTGGAAACCATTTCAGTTCTCACCAACCACAGTGGAGAGAACTTTTGGTGGGTTTCTCTAGTTGTGGAGGAAGGCTCCTATAGATTGACCCTAAAAAAGCTTAAAAACAAGGCCTGAAAGAAGTAAACTGATCTACAAATAATTGTTTAGAGGACAAAGTAAAAAGAAAAAAAGCATTGTAACAAAATCCAGCATTCAACAATATAATCATAATGTCTGGCATGCAGTAAATATTACTAGTCTTAAAGAGAAGCTGTAAAATGTGGCCCAAACCACATGAATAATCAGCCAGTAGAAACAGACACATAACTGACAGAAAGCGACCTTAAAAGAGGTATTACATACTTTAAATATACTCAAATTTGTATATTACCAAATGAGAGAGATTGAAGATGTTAAAAAGACCCGATGGAATTCTAGAGATGAAGAATACATCAGATAGGATTTACAGTAGATTAGACACTACAATAAAGAGAATCAGTGAATAGCAACAGAAGCTGCCTAAAGTAAAGCACATAAAGAAAGAAGTATAGGGGAAGCACCTGCATTCCCCGGCAAGGTCAAATCTGCAGAATAAAGAGGGGCTCAGATCTTACAACTATATACTTCCTACTAAGGTCACTGTTGCAATCATGCCCTCTGGTCTCCCAGTAACATTCTATGAAAAAAAAAAGGAACTTGGGAGAAGATTAGGAGCCATGGCCAATCTCCAAGGGAGCGCAGGGCCCTTACAGCATTTCTGGGATTGGGTGACAACCCTGTGCTTGCACCATCTGTTTGTACCAGGAAGGAGAGGAGATATAGATCCCCTGTAGAGAATGCCTTTGAGGGGAATAAGTGGGAAATAGAGACTCAATTATTGCTGGATGACTGAGCAACTTACTTTCTGTCTCTGCTTTGTATGGATGTTTACATTTAAAATCATACTTAAAATTACTTAAAATATAAAAATCATCTTAAAATTCATATTTTATGGTGGTAAACATATGGTTCCCATGGTAAAGACGAAGAGGGAAGACTCCAAGTCTTAGAATCTCTCATTATGATTGTGGATTTGTCATTTTGTCAGTTTAGTTTTGTCAATTTGGACATCATTTTTTTTCTTGCTCTGACACCTGGGCTAGAGTGCAGTGGTACAATCATAGCTCACTGTAACCTCAAACTCCTGTGCTCAAGCGATCCTCCTGGATCAGCCTCTGTGTAGCTGGGACTATAGGCATGCACCACCATGCCCGGCCAAATTTTATTTTTTTAATTTTTGTAGAGACGGGGAGTCTTGCTGTGTTGCCCAGGCTGGTCTTGAACTCCTGGCCTCAAGCGATCCTCCTGCCCTGGCTTCCCAAAGTGCTAGGATTACAGGTGTGAGCCACTGTGCCCAGCCTGGACATCATGTATTTTGAATCTCTGTTATTAAGTGCATGCACATGTAGAATTGTTACATCTTTTATTATCATGAAGTGTTGCAGTTTATCTCTGGTAATTCTCCTTGTTTTGAGGTCTGCTTTGTTTGATATTAATGTAGCCACATCAGTTTTCTTATGCTCAGTGTTTGCACAGTACCTCTTTTCCCATTCTTGTACTGTCACCTGTCTTTATATTTCAGCATACCTTTTTGTACACAGCATATTATTACGTCTAGCTTTTTTACCCAGTTTGAAAATCTGTCTTTTAATTAGAGCACTTAATCCATTTATACTTTTTGTTAACTTTTTATTTTTTATTAAAAAAAGTTTAGAAATATTTATGAATTTACTCAAATGAAGAAAATTTAAATGATACAGAAATAAAAATATTAGAAATCTATATATAATAAAAAGTGAATATAAATTAGCCAACTCCATGGACATTTCTAATTAAACATTTATACAAATACATGTTCACCTTTTCTTTATATAGGAATGATAACATACACATGATTCTGGCAAAAAAAATCAGTTACTAAAAATATTCTTATTTTGAAAATGGTATGAAATATGTTTCAACAACAGCATTTTACATGAATGTAAACTCCTGATTTAATTCCATGATTTTATCATGCCAGAAGCGTGGTTGGTTTTAATTTTTTAAAATAGATATTGGTATCAAAACACATTGGCTTAATAATTAAGGCATTTTGCATATACAGTATCTCAGTGTAGAAAGAAAATTTTTAATATTGATTATTTACTGTGAAGTTTTAAACTTTTAAAATCTTTTCAACATAAGACAATAGCTACACACATTTGAGTTTTTAAATAAAACACAATCTTAAATTAATGATGATTGGTGTTTGTAGTTCCTATTATTAAAAAGTCCTGTTTTATTTTTTCACATAGTATAAACTGTACTCTTAAGTAGGATTGCATTAAGACATAATAATTTTTAAACAGTGTTACCAAATAACCATGTAAATCCCAAATGCAACAAAGGTGAACAGTCTTCATAGCGTACTTACATCTTATTGCAGTTGAAGCTGCTTGTTTTGGATATTTTTCCAATTCAATGTGAAACAGATTGTTAGGGTTTCATTATATGGCTTTCTAAAAGAAAAAATGGTTTCGATTTCTTCCACAGTTCACAGTTCTCAGACGAGATCTCATTTTGGAAATCATACGGTCCAGGGATGTTTTGAATAAACAAATGCTCTTTAGAAGACAAAATTTCTCAGTGCAACTGTAATAAGTAAGCATATACATCCTTATCTATATTACCAGTATATCCTGGAATCAGAGTAAGATGGTTTACTTGTTCCTACAATCCACTTAATTATTTTAAAATGTGAATATTTTCATCATTTATAACTTCTCATTTATAATTTCTGTTCTGGATCGTTATAGTTGTGATCACCACCACCTTTTTATGACTGCTTGAAGCTAGTTGTTTTTGTTTTGTTTTTTTTTTGAAGAGGCAAAGTGGTTTTATTTTCCTCCTTAGTAAATCATTTAAATTTTCTATGTGTGTTCTTTCATCTGCCAACTAGAATGGTAAATGGAAGGTCCGTGGCACATCAATTAAAATTCATTTTAATTTTAACAAATAGGGAATGGATATTCTTTCTTCTCCACACATTCTCCTTACTAAAACATGCAGTCTGGTAACTGATTAAAACACTATTTCTAGGTGACACATAAAATACAAACACATTGGAAGCCAAGTTAAACCAACCATTACATATTCTTCAAATTTGCTTTTAAGTAGTGACTTTATTAGAGCAATAAGTATACACAGCAGCCAAGTGAGATATATTGTTTTTCTTCCTGTAAACTATTGGTGAGCACAAGAAGTATCAACGTAACTCCAAGATCTTCTGTCCTTGCCAAAGAACCTACAAGTTCACTTACACTTCTTTCTCTAGAAAGTTAAAGCTACATACATTCAATTTCAAATCCTGCTGAACAAAGCTTGGGCCATTGTTTCATGGTTCTGAGAAACATCAGGAAAAATCCTACTACATTTCAATGATGGGCTTTCTGTTTTGTGGGCTTATCTGGGCTTTTCATGGCTTGTCCAACGGTTGCATTTATGTAAGCAGCCAACTATTTTGGAGATTTCTTAAACTCCTTCCTGTTCTTGTTAGTGAAATTAAAGATCCTTTTTCTGGGAAGATCAATGGGATGATCCTCAGTATTATTACAAGAGTTTTGTTTTTTAACACAGCGGGTTACAGATGCCTTAATCTCTTGAACACCGGCCCTCAGGGTACCACGGGGCCTGTCCAGCCCAGCAGCCTCGGTCGTCCTCGCCTGGAGGCCTCACTCTGGCCATTCAAACGCAGCCCCTGGGGGCCTGCAAGTTGCCTCAATAGTAGAGGTAACATCCAGGTAGTAATTACTCAGATTCACCAATTGTTTACATGATGCCCCATTTGCTTTATCAGACTTTCTGGACACACACACACACACACACACACACCCCTTTTTATACATGTATGTAAATATGTTTATGTATACATGCATATGTGTGTGTGCGTTTTATGTATGTACGTGTATGTATATATGTATGTATATGTATATATATTTTTTCTGAACCAGAGTTAGTTTTTGACATTTTTTTGAAAATAAGGACATTTTCTTATATAATTATTATAGTTAATTATTTCTTAACAGTACAATTATCAAAACTAGGAAACTTAACATTGATTTATTATCTAATCCATTTCCATATTCAGATCTTGTAAATTTTCCTGATAATGTCTTTTCTAGCTATCCTTATTTTTTCAATCCAGGATTGTGTATTATATTAATATTTGTCATGTCTCTTTAGTCTCCTTTAATTTTCCTTTCTTTGTCTTTTTTGACCTTAGCTTGTAAAAAGAGTACAGGTCAGTTCTTTTGTAGAATGTCTTTCAATTTGGGTTTTTCTGGTTGCCTAACTGATTGGATACAGATTATGAATTCTTTGAAGGAATATGATAAAGCGACATTTTGTCTCAGCATATCACATCAGGAGGCACGTGATTGTTGCTTTGTACTGATATTGGTGATGCTTGCTTTGACCACTTGCTTAACCTCTCTACCAGATTTTTCCACTATAAAACTACTTTTCCCCTCTTTTATAATGAATGCATAATTTGTGGGAATAATTCTTTGACAATATATAAATATCTCCTATTTTCATACAACTTTTAACCATTAGTTTAAATATCCATTGCAGATTTTCCAATTTTATGATGTAATCTGTAGTTACTTGTTGGCAAGTAAGAAGAATTTTTCATTTCCCCCACATATTAATAACAGTTGATCCTCATTATTTACAGATTCCATATTTGTGAATTCACCTACTCACTAAAATCTGTCACTGCAAAATCATTACTTGTGGTACTTTCACTGTCATTCATGGACATGCAGAGAGTGGTAAAAAATTTGAGTTGCCTGATGCATATGATTCCAGCTGAGGTCAAATAAGGTGATGCTCTGCCTTGTTTCAGCTCCTCATACTGGAAACAAATGTCCTTTTCCCATAGTTTAGTCCCACCTTTTTTGTAGTTTTGTACCTTTTGTCTAGTGTTCCTAAGTGCAAGAAGTTGTGATGTGCCTTATAGAGAAATACCTGTGTTGGATTAGCTTTTCTCAGGCATGAGTTACAGTGCTATTGGCTGTAAATTCAATGTTAATGAATCAACAAAATATAAGTAAGGCATCCTTATACAGAAACCCACATAAAACAAGATTATGTATTGATTTAGCAGGGTTTTGGGTTTTTTTGGCAGAGCAAAAGCTCTTAATTTTGAAGTGTGAGTCAGCTTCTGGGTTCCCTATTTTGTTCCATTAATCTGTGTCTCTCTCCATTAATACCACATAGTCTTGATTACTCAGGCAGAATTAACCTCTCTCTGTGTTTTTTTCAAAATAGTGTTAGTTATTTGAGATCCTTTGCTTTTCATTTGTAGACCAAAATTAAGGCTGTTGAGGTAGAAATAATTTTTTTTCTTTTTTTTTGAGACAGGGTCTTACTCTGTCACCCAGGCTAGAGTGTAGTGGCAGGATCATAGCTCACTGCAGCCTTGAACTCCTGGGCTCAAACAATCCTCCTGCCTCAGCCTCCTGACTGGTGCACCTGGCTAATTTAAAAAAATTTTTTAGAGATAGGGTCTCGCTATGTTGCCCAGGCTGGCCTTGAACTCCTGAACTCAAGCAGTCCTCCTCCTCGGCCTCCCAAAGTGCTAGGATTACAGCTTGAGCCACTGTATCCAGCTAGGCAGAAATAATCTGATAAAAGTTTATTGGAAGCCAAATGTGAGAATTGACATGGGAGAATACACCAACAAAGTTGGGAGTATTCCAAAAGATTGTTACAAGTTGGAAGGCTTTTATAGGAAAGTTTAGAAGGGATTCCTCATACTGAAGTTATTCTTTTTCATTGGAGGATACAATACAGAGGTTGCAATCATTGGATACAGATTGCAAGATACAGGCGAAATTGTGTGCAAGACAATCAGTAAAACTTTATGATTCAGATATAAATCAGTGTCATTTTCAGTGTCAGTAGGTTATGCATTAATCAGTACATCAAAAAGTTGAGGGCCAGGCACAGTGGCTCGTGCCTGTAATCCTAGCACTCTGGGAGGCTGAGGTGGGAGGATTACTTGAGCTCAGGAGTTCGAGACCAGCCTGAGCAAGAGCAAGAGCCCGCCTCTACTAAAAATGGAAAAATTAGCTGGGTGTCGTGGCGCATATCTGTAGTCCCAGTTACTTGGGAGGCTGAGGCAGGAGAATCACTTGAGCCCAGGAGTTTGAGGTTGCAGTGAGCTATGATGATGGAAAAAATGTGAAAACGGCATAAAGCATTTTATATAACCTGCATTTTCATTTCCTATTATATTGTGACTGTCCTCTTATTTGAGAAAGTGTACCTTTACATTGTCATTTTAATTTCTCCCAACAGACCTCACGATTTGGCCAAGTAGATTGCTACCATCTTTTTGCTGTTATAATCTAAATTGTGAGGAACATCTTTGAAAAATTATTTCCTTAGTAAATTATCTAAACTGGAACTTCTAGATTGACATGCTTATTTTAATTTTCATATGGCACTGTCTCTAGATACAGTCTCTACAATAGTGCCATCCATATCTTTTTGCAGTGATGCCAGTGTTCTGTCTGCAGTGTCCATCATGGTAGTCAGTAACTACATGTGGAGACCGAGCACTTGAAATATAGCAAATGTGACTGAGAAACTGAAAATTTAATTGAATTGTATTTAAGTAGCCACATTTGGCTAGTGCCTGCTATATTGGACAGCATAGCTCTAGAATGTTTCTATAAATTACCCTCACAATAGAAGTGAATGCAAAGAATCCATTTCTCCAACTCATAGCAACTGTGGATATTTTTACTTTTCAAAATTTGTTCCATTCTTAGATATCTTGCTTTTTCTCATATTTCCAATTCTTTTATTTTCTTAATGAACCTTTTAATATTTATTTTTCACTTATATTTTCTTTATTGTTTATGTTTTAGCATCTTTATATTGTAGTATTGACCTTTCTACTGATTTGTGCAAGTTTGTAAATTAAATCTTTGTCTCTCAAATGTGTAACAAATGTATTTTCAAGTTTGCTATTAAACTTTTTTTCACTTGAAAATGAGGTATTTAATTTTTCTGTACTGTTATAAAATCTTCAGTCAATATCCTTAGGATTCTGGCTTTTAGTATTATCCATCCCACAATACTTGGTTTTAAGGGGAAAAATGATACCTGTATTTGCTTTAAGAGCTTAGTTTATTTTTTCTCAACTTGATGAGCATTTCAAACACAGGAGAAAATATGGAAAAATAATTCAGTGAGCACCCAGATATCCTCTACTTAGATTCAACAACTATTAAAATTTTTTATATTTGCTTCACTCATGTATCCATGTATAGTTTATTAATATTATTATTTGCTAAACCATTTGGAATTAATATTGTGATATCTGACACTTCATGCATAAATATTTCAGCATGCATCTGCTAAGAATAATGTCATTCTCTGATTTAACCAGAATTCCATTACCATATATAAGAAAATTAACAGTTATTCCATATTATATAATGTAATATCCAGTCCAAATTCAAATTTACCCAACTGTCCAATGAATGTCCTATACCTGATATTTTATGAACCAGGATTCTATCAAGGTTAAGTCACTGTTTTTGATTTTTATATCTCTTTATTGTAATGTTGCACTATTCCACTCACAATTTTCCCCCTTAAAATTGACTTTTTAAGGACTCCAGAACAGTTGACTTATAGAATGTCTCATACTCTGGAATGAATTAATTTTTCATGGTGTCATTTAACTTTTAAAAAAAATTTCTGTATTATGTGTAAACTAGAAGTGAAGAGCATATTAAATTCAGGTTGAAAAGATTTGGTGCCATGTACTTGATATTGCATCCTCTCAGGAGGTACATCATGTCAAGTTGTTCCCCTCTTAGTGATGATGAACTTGGTCACTCAGGGTTGTGACTAGTGAACATTCCATTGTTAGGGCATCTTTTTCTCCCTGCAATTAGTGTGCAGTCTGTGGGGCAGTGCTATGGCATGGTGTAATTATCATGTTTAACAACAATTGTTTACGTCTACATTTCAGCATCTACTGATGCTCAGTTATTATACTGGGGCTTGCAGAGCGGTAATTTCTCTAATTCCATCATTTGGTCTCCATTGATTAACTGGCATTTTACTGTGAGAAGACCTCCCTCCCTTGCTTCTTAAAATTAAACTTTTTTCTTTTGAGAAATTAGATTCTCAAATCAAATAGTTGTAAGAAGAAATTCCACGTACCTTTTACCTAGTTTCCCCCAGTGGTACCATTTAGCAAACACTGTAGTACAATATCTCAGCCAGGATACCATCATCTGTACAGTCAAGATACACACCATTTCCATCAGCACAGAGATCCCTCATGTGGCCCTTTTATAACCACATCCATTTCTCTCCCCATTCCCAGCTCGCCCTTAAACCCTAGCAATCACATATCTGTTCTCCATGTCTATGCTTTTGTCACTTTAAGAATGTTATATAATGGAATCATACACTCAGCATAATTCTCTGGAGATTCACCCAGGTTGTTGTGTATGTCAATAGTTCATTCCTTTTATTGCTGAGTAGTAGTCCATGGTGTACAGGTACTGCAGGTTGTTTAACCATTCACTTGTTGAAGAACATCTGCTTTTTTTGTTTTTGGCTTTTATAAATAAAGCTGCTATAAACATGTGTGTAAAGATGTTTGTGTGAACATAACTTTTCATTTCTCTGATGTAAGTACCCAGGAATACAATTGCTGGGTCGTATAGTTGCTGTATACTTAGTTTTTTGAGAAACTGCCAAACTGTTTTCCAGAGTGGCTGTACTGTTTGACATACCTGCCAGTGACATATGAATAAGACAGTTTCTCCACATCTGCAGCAGCATTTGGTGGTGTTACTATTTTCTTTTTCTGTTTTTTAAAAAATTTACTGGTTAAACTGCATTGCTACAGAAACTTTACTTGCTTATTTTATAACAGCTTTTTTGCAATATAATTAATATACCATAAAATTCACCACTTTTTTTCAAGTGTTCAATTCAGTGGATTTTAGTATATTCACAGAGTTGTGCAATAATTACCACTATCTGATTTTTAGAACACCCTCAAAAGAAACCCTGTAAGCACTAGCAGTCATTTAACATTCCCTCCTCCCTCCTCAGTCTCTGGCAATCACAAGTCTACCTTCTGCCTCTATGGATTTGCCTATTGTGGACATTTCATATAAATGTAAATATGCAATATGTGGCCTTTTGTGTCTGCCTTCTTTCACTTAACATAATGATTTCAAGGTTCAATCATTTTGTCCCCACTGATACTGTGGCGGGGCGGCCTCATTGCTGCTGGCTGGAGACAAATGTCCTAGTCTCTTTCTTGGCCTTTCGGACAGTCCTCTGTGGGGGGGAGTACTTCATTCCTTTTTATGGTTGAATAATATTCCATTGTATGAATATACTACATTTTATTTATCCATTCATCAGTTGATGGGCATTTGGGTTGTTTCTACTTTTTGGCTATTATCAATAATGCTGCTGTGAACATTACAAGATTTTGTGTGTTCTTTTGTGCGTATAAAAAAAGATTTGTGTAGACTTACATTTGTCATTATTTTTTATTGCAGTCATTCTGATAGCTGTATAGTGATACCACATTGTGGTTTAAATTTCCATTTTTCTAATGGAACCTCTTCTAGCTATTTATTAGGGCAGGTCTAAGGATGGTAAATTCTCTTATTTAGCCTTCATCTGAGAATGTCTTTATTTCCCCTTCTTTCCTGAAGGATATTTTTGCAGGACACAGGATTCCAGGTTGATGTTTCTTTTCTTGTGGCACTTGAAAAATTTTGTGCTGCTTCTTTCTGGCCTCTGTGGTTTCTAATGAAACATCACTGTCATTCAAATGGTCCCCCACACCCCCACCCCGGCTGGGCATGGTGGTTCACACCTGTAATCTGAGCACCCTGGGAGGCCGAGGTGGTAGGATGGCTTGAGATCAGGAGTTTGAGCCCAGCCTGAGCAAGAGCGAGACCCCCCCCCCCCCCCCCCCGTCTCTACCAAAAATAGAAAAAATCAGCCGGGCGTGGCATACACCTGTAGTCCCAGCTACTCGGGAGGCTGAGGCAGGAGAATTGCTTGAGCCCAGGAGTTTGAGGTTGTTGTGAGCTAGGCTGATGCCACTGCACTTTAGTCCAGGCAACAGAACAAGATTCTGTCTCAAATGGTTTTTTTTCCCTATAAGATGTCATTGCTCTCTTGCTGCTTTCAAGATTAAAAAAAAAAATCTTTACTTTTCAGAAGTTTGATTGCAATGTGTCTTTGTGTGGATTTCTTTGAGTTTATCATGTTTGGGATTTACTCATTTTCTTAAATGTCTTTTGCCAAATTTGGGAAGCTTTAATCCATTATTTCTTTGAGTATTTTTCCAGCACTTCCTTCTTTCTTCTCTTCTTCTGGAACTCTGATGACATGAAGGTTAAATTTGTTGACTGGTCTGTCAGGTCCCAGACACTCTATGTTTTTTTCCCCCCAATTTTCTCTTTGTTGTTCAGACTGGGCAACTTCTATTGTTCTCTCTTGCAGTTCACTATTCTTCCCTTTGTCTCCTCCATTCACTTTTTGGGCACCTCCACTTAGTGTTTAATTTCAGTTATTGTATGTTTCATTTCTAAAAGTTCCGTTTGGTTCTTCTTCATGTCTTCTGTTTCTTTGCTGTCTTTTCAGTTTTTTATTTGCTTCAAATGAGTTTGTAATTGCTCGTTGAAGCATTTTCACCACAACTGCTTTAAAGTCTGTGTCAAATAATTCTAACATCTTGTCATCTTGATGTTGGCATCTGTTAATTGTCTTTTTCCACTTAGTTTGAGATCTTCTTGGTTCTTGTAATGAGTGATTTTTTGATAGAAACTTGGATATTTTCACATGGCCTTAGGAGACTTGGGCTTATTTAAACCTTCTATTTCAGTTGTCTTCCTCTGACACTGTTCCAGCAGGGGAAGCAGGGCATCCACATTGACAAGTGCACGTAGAAGTCTAGGTTTCCACTCCTTCTTTGAAACCTGAGCAGGGGGCTCCTAGTTACTTCTGTGAGAGAGTGGGAGTTCTGATGCGCATTGTTACAGCCTGGAAAGGGTGAAGTCTAGGCTTTCTGCCTGGTTTTACTGATATGGGTGGGGTTGGGGTCACAGTTGTTTCTGTAATGTTTGTCTGGGGTGTGACTAAAAAGTTTTCTGTCTTCCTAGGCTGCCCTTTTCCTTGTCCTTTGATTCTTGTGGGCTTGTGTTGGGGCATTTGTTGTCAGTTCCCCTGGCCTTTCCAGGTTGTCACCTCCTTTAGTTCCAAAATTTGGCATATCTGAGGCAAAAAGGAAACTCAGTGAGCTCACTGTTTCATTCCTTGGATCCTGAGGTCCCTAGGTGGTTTGCTACCTTCTCTCCATCTTTCAGAGTCTTCTCATATTTATTTTGTTTTTAGGAGATGGGGTCTTATTATGTTGTTCAGGCTGGCCTCAAACTCCTGGGCTCAAGCAATCCTCCTGCCTCAGCCTCCCAAGCAGCTGGGACTACAGGCACGTGCCGCCATGCCTGTATTATTTTATAGATCATGTCCAGGGTTTTTAGCTGTCCTTAGCAGATGGAATAGGGGAAGGTACATCTACTCTTTCTTCCTGGAAGCTAAAGTGTCCCCCACGTCTAAAAATTATTCTTTTAGGTGCCTTAATTGACCCCCAAATTTTTCTAATGGGAACCTCCTTGAGCTGGCTCCTGTGTTATTTTATTTTATCCCGTTGATCTGTGAGTGCTTTTTTGTTCTCTAGCACAGTAAGATTTCCTGGTTTCATCTTGTACTTTCCCTGGCCAGACTTGTAATCAATCACTTTTCCAAAGCTCAATGTCTATTTTTAGTGGATAATTTTTCAGTACTGACTGTGCTAATTGTTACTGGGGGATCATTCCATCCAGGCGCTTTGAGTGAGTGCTAGGAAGTACATTGTTAAAATACAATTATGAGACGAATATAATAATTTACATATAAAATTTAATTCTGATTTCATATTTGAAATGCATTTATTGTAATATGTAAACTGGTAAAAAGCTTAATTTCAAGTGCCTAATTATTTGTCCATTATGATTAATTGAATACTCAATTCTTTCCTCACTGAACTATATAATAAATTCTTAGCTACCCTTTTTCTTTGGAGCCAATTCTAAGCTTAAAAAATAGCAAAAATAGAATACTTTAATACATGGTAGGCATTACCACTAAAAAAATTTTTTTTTCCTCTTAGAGTAAGGTTACAATGTCCTGTCGAGTAAGACAATACAAAATAAGAAGCAAAGAGAAAACTGGCACAAAAACTTGTTTGTTTGGAATATTGTTAAAGATTCTGGGAAAGTCTTAGGAATCTCTACCTATTTGATTCTTTTAAATGTCATATACTACAAAATGTCATTTTATTTAGCTTTTCCTCTTTTATTAACTTGAATAATAAATATTTTGTACAATTTTTGATGCTATAATGTTGTGAATGGAACTTATTTCAGTTATTATCACTGGGAAAAAATTGGTGTTATATTTTTCAAGAAAATGGTTTCCGAAAGGATAGTGACAAATATTATGATTATAGGTTCGTATTTCTGTAAACTCTCAGAAGGTGGTTCGTCTGATGATTAAGCACACGAATCTCAGGGAGCCAGGGATGAGTCTGTGTCCAGTGTTCTCTCTTTTGGTTTGTGTCTACTGTCTGATTTTCCTAAGTTTTCGTGTATTACTGTGTAATTCTTGGAGGCTAGCCTGGCAAAAGGTATGATAACAAAATACTCACTGGGAGAAGCCGGGCTGTTGGGGTATGTTTTCCTAGCAGAGCGGGGTTATGGTTGGCCTTCCCGGCAGCCCCGCGACCCCAGGCGCGGCCCGGTACCTGCGGACCCCTCCCCCTCCCCCTCCCCCCCTCCTCCCCTCCCCTCCCCCCTCCTCCCCTCCCCTCCCCCCTCTCCCCCACCCCTTCCCCTCTCCCGTCCTCGGCCCCGCCCCGCCGACCGCCGAGGCGCCCTCCTCCCGCAAGGGGCCGACGGGAAGAGGCGCGCCGCGCCGTCTGTGCGCATGTGCGGTCCGCGGCGTGCGCGTCACGGCCCGCTCGGGTGCTTCCGGGGGGCGGTCGCGGCGTGTCCAGGTCTCGCCGCTGCGCCGCGCGCTCAACGCGCCGTGGGGGTTGCGGGGTGCGTAGAGGTAGGAGCGCGGGTCGAGGGGAGCCCTTGTGGCCCGGAGCTGGCGGGCGCGGACCGGGCGTCGGGGGCGGCTCAGACCGGGCCGGGACAGAGCGTGGCGGGCGCCGCAGACCCCCAGGCCCGGTCCCCGCGGAGGGCCGCCCCCAGCGGGCCCCGAGGGGCACCGGCTCTCGGCCGGCTTCCCCGCGCTCCGGACGACGCCGCGTGTGAAGCATTTAGCCTCGTATCTGGTAGTTAATGGTTAAGCAGGTGTTTTCATTTGGTGTCTCGGTGAATTTTCACAGCCGTCTGTTTTAGCACATAAAACAGGCACGGAGAGGTGAATGATTTACCCAAGTTCACGTAGCTAGCAGGCGAGGGAGTTGAAGCCCGGATCTGTTGTCGGCCAAATCTCGTGTTGCTGCTAATAAGATACTGTGCCCAGAAGCCAGCCAGCGTGGGCTCCTTCATGGCCCCCAGGTGGCGCAGGTCTGACCGCTCTGGGGAGCCCGGGTTCTGTGCCCAGGGGTCTTGCTTCGAGCTTATAGACGGGCAAGCCCGGGATTCTAGGGGACTCTATATGAAGATTCCAACTGAATGATTTTGTCCCACAGGCCAGGGTCCCATCTCCCTTGGAACTAAATAGTTCTAGAGAATTGAGAGGGAAGGAACTGTGTAGCCCTGAAACATCAGACCTCTCTCCAGAGCTTCAGAGCAGAAGTGGAAGGGACCCCTCCCTTCGCCGAAGGGAACAGGGATTCTAGATTTGCGAGGCCGGAAGCTATTTTTGATCCCCCTGCCCTAAGTGAGCTTGACTTCAGACTTGACATCTGATGAGGCTGTGATGACATCGGATGTGAAGACCTGAGAGGTGTGCTGCCTGGAGAGCAGGAGAGGAGTGAATGAGGGGCAGGCGGGCTGCATAGGAAATGTCCCTTCCCTGTGGGTGCTTTGCCTGGGGAACAGATCCCTCAGCACAGCTGAGGAAGTTTAATTTAACCTCTCTGAACAGCCCACATTTCTTTTGTTCTCTACTCACGTTTTTCAGATGCTGAGGTCACGTGATGTCTGTCCATGTGTTTGATATCTGGATATTTTGATTTTTTATTCTGATCTTAGAATCACAAAAGGGTAGTGCAAGAAGAGTAGATGAAGGTTTATCTATTTCCGCTTCTTTTGAAAGATAAAATGGAGAGCCCGAGAGAGTCAATGAATTGTTACAGGTCACTCCTTTGTTACTGATAGAGATGAGAGTTTCTTGGTTTCTTGTTTCCTTTGCACAGTTAAAACAAGTCTTATCAAAAGGTTATGAAATTGCAATCAAGGTAGGACAAATATTCTTAAAAATCTTGTACTAAAGCATTCATTCTCTTTTCCACAGTTTCTGTGAATTGTTCAACTTCAACAATATTCCCAGTATTATATTCACAGGAAAACAGATAAACAGTGCAATCTGAGTATTTCCTACCACATCAGTTTTAATGAAGACATTGTTTCTATATTAGTATTCTGTAATTTATAAATTGGTTGTATTTAAAAAATTTTTATGTGCCACAGAGAGGGACATAAATTGTTAATAATCATTGGGATACATGTGTTTACTTTAACCCAGTGAAAAATTGAACATCTGAGCTCAACACAATCTGGTCATATATATGTCTCCACGTTGTTCAAACTGCTTCTTCTGTGGAGCATTTTAGGAAGTTGAATCCAGGAGCTGCAAGGCAGGCCAGATTCCTCGTGAGTTCATTCTTACTCCTTCCCCAGCTGTACCTTCACACTTCCCCGCATTTTTCCAAGACCAGCAGAAAATGAACAGATCCCAGGTGAGTTACTTAATTGTTATTACCAACTTTATTTATAATGCCTTGTATGAGGCTTTTAAAGGTCACTAGATTAGAATGGAAATACAGAAATTGATATCAACAGGGTAAATATATAGTAGTGGATTAATAACAAGATGATTTAGTGTATAGATAAGTACGAGTTTTATGATCTTCCAGAGTTATCAAAATTCAGTGAAAATTTGTCTCTGATCTTTCTAAGAGCCATGGCAAAATGTAGACATCTGTTATATGATTTACATTTTCCATAAAGAAAAACCATATTGATTGTTAATGGGGCGTGAACACTTCTGGGATTGAAGTGTAAATAAAAATGTTCCTTTCTTATGCTCTGGGTGATGAGTGTACAACCTTCCAATAACCTCAATAAAAGAAATGTGGCTTCTTTTGTTCAGTAGTTCTTCAGTGGGAATAGAGGACTCTAGAGCTAAGGGAAACTAGGTGAATATAGGTTTTCAGAGAATCAAAATATCGTAGTCCAGTATAGTATGCCATCCAGTAGAGTAGCCACTAGTCGTGTGGGTATTGAAATTTAATTAAAAATAAATAAACTGTATTTCCTAGGTTACATAGCAACATTTTGAGTGCTTAGTTGTCACATATGGGTAGTGGCTACCAAATTGGACGGCACTGCTCTAGACCATTTTCTGATGTTGCTGCTTGATGTGGGGATAAAATGTAGAGTATCTGGAGGAAGAAATTGAGTGCATTTTCAGACTATTCCGGTAAATGATTTTTTTTCCCCTCTTTAGGCTGTATTTATGAAGTGGTACAGACAGTTCAGAGTTATACTCTCTGGCATTTGTGTCTGTAATTCTAATTCACATTTCAGACTTTTTTTTCTGAACAAGCCAGAGAAAGAAACTGAAAAAATGTGTTAATGGTATAAATTAAAATGCATGTGTTATGTTATACTCAAATATAATAGTTGATAAACCAAGATGCAGAGCAAAAACAAAATATACACATTATCAAAAAATATGAATGGGAGAATTTCTTAGGCAATCGTAATAGTTTAAAAAAACAAAATCCAGCCATATGATGTTTTTAAGAAATAGATCTAAAGCAGAGATGAAGGAAGGAAAGCAAAGAAGTGGGTAAGATATATCAGGCAAAAGCAATAAAAGGGAAGTGACAGCAGCCTTATTTATATCACAGTGGAACTTGTAGTCTTAACCTTGACCTTAACTTAATGGTATGAAAATAGATATCACACAATGAGAAACAGCAAAATTGGCCAAGAGGATAAAAGTCATATTTTTATATAGCCAAATACAAAAGCAAGTGCTATCTTGGTTACAGAAAACATACTATTGAGAGGGGTAAGATACCTCTTTCAACATCTGACAGATCAAGGAGATAAAAATAAGCAAAGACAGCTGTCATGTGGTGTTCTACACACACAGAATATTTTGCTCTTTTATTCAGGGAAAATTTACAGAAATTGATGAGATAATAATGATACCTAAAATTTAGTGGTGTTTATTCTATGCCAGATAGTCTTCTAAATATCTTAAATGTTTGTAATCTAATAATTCTCAATGACAGACATATAATATAGATATCATTATTTTCCCAAAGTAAAGAAAACTGAAGCAAAGTTGAGTACCATGCCCAGGATGGGAGCCAGGTCATCTGAGAACAGATTTTTCATCACTCATTTTTCATCATTAGATCATATTCTGGTCACTAAGAAAATTTTTAATAAATTCTAAAAAGTGGAAATTTGTTAGAAGTACAAATTTTGAGATGCTGTGTCCTCAATTATGAGCTTTAAAATGAAAAGGAATAGATAGATTACTTTGTCTAGGATATATACTCATAAGAAAAAGAAATAGTCCCCTAAATAAAACTTTAGGTCTAAAATAAATATCAAAATTCAAATTACTAATTATCTGGAATAAAATGAAAGGGTACTACGTGACGTGACAACTTTAGGGCCACAAGTAAAGTTATTACAGAGTACTTGTCTTTAACTTATTTTTAAAACTAAACTGAAAATGATTATGAATATATGTATCTAAACGAAATTGGAAAAGAAAAAAAAACAGGACAAAGTAAGGATAAAATCGTAAATGAATAGAATTAAAATAAAACAAAAAAAATGAGCAAGGCTAAATATAAAACTAAAAAGTTTGTTGGAACTAGCCCATAAAAGAGATTAAATCTAAAGCTGGCATTAATAAGCAGGATAATAAAGCAAAAATATAATCATCTTTGAGAACATATACTTAACAACAAAACCTTATGAGGTAACATAACAAAGAAAACCACAGGAAAAAGTGACTTACATTTTTAATTTAAATGTTTCTAATAAAATATTGGCAGACTACATTTAGGAATATACTAAAAGTAATACAGCATGTCCCATCAGAATATGCTGTCTGTGAAAGTGGTAACTGTTGTTCATAGCAATCTTTCCAATATTATAACAGCAGGCTCAATATATGTTCACTGAACAAATGACTGACCAAGTAGGGTTTATATCAAGAAAGTGTGGCTACTTCAACAATGGAGATATTACATCAATATATATTTGTCTTGGATACCAGATTAAATATATGAAAGTCACTAGCTAATGGCTTACTTAGATACATATTTTAAACATGTTAGCCAATAACAAGTTAGAAATGGAAGTGGAAAATAAAATGGGAGTACCTGTAGTGTCAAAAATGATAAATTAGCTAGGAATAAATTAGCTTTATTGAGAAAGTGACATTTGAGCAATGCCCTAAAGAAGGAATCATAAAAAATACTGAATTGATTCAATAGAAGGCAGAAAAAGAAAAAACAAAGAACATCTGGGACAAATAGAAAGATGGAAACAAATAGAAAGATTATAGACTGAAATAAAGTCATATCAATATTCATGTTACATATGTGTCCCCCAACATCCAAAAGCAGTGATTATCAGATTGGATTTTTAATAAAAGCAAGGCTTGTTTATATACTACAGACAACAAAGTCACATTAATATAAAGGTAGAAATAGGTTAAAAGTAAAAGGATTGAAAAAAATATACCATGATGGTAATCAAATGAAAGAGATATACCATGCTAACACTGTATTAAATATCAAACAGGAGATTTCCAAGCATAGATTATTACAGATTGAGTATCCCTAATCTGAAATTTGAAATGCTCCAAAATCTGAAACTTTTGAGTGCTGACATTGATGGTCAAAGGATATGTTGATTGGAGCATTTCAGGTTTTGGATTTTCTGATGAGGGATGCTGAACCTGTAAGTATAATGCAAATATTCAAAAATATGAAAAAATCTAAAATCCAAAACATTTCTGGTCCCAACCATTTCAGATAAGGAACAGTCAACCTGTACTGGGGATAAAAAGAACCTTGTGTAATGATAAAGGAGTCAGCTCATCAAGAGGACACGAAAATCCTAAATGTTTATGTGCCTGAAAACAGAGCTTCAAAATTCATGAAACAAAAACTTACAGAACTACAAGACAAATAGACAATTGCACAATTATAGTCAGAGACTTCAAAACCCTTTTCTCAGTGGTTGGTAGAATAAGTATACAGAAAAATCTGTAAGGATATACAAGAGCTAAATGAAACCATCAACTAACTTGACCTGACATTTATGGAACAATCTACAACAGAATACATATTCTTTTCATGTGGACTGTTTACCGAGACAGACCATATTCTGGGCCATAAAACAAGTCTCAAGTATAAAAGGATTCAAGTTATACAAACTATGTTCTCTGATCACAATGGGATTACATGAAAAATCAGAAAGCTATCTGAAAAATAGCCAATTGTTTGGAAACTAATATACTTCTAAATAATCCATAGGACAAAGTGAAAATCAAAATGGAAATTGGAAAATATTTTGAACTGACTGAAAATGGAAACACAGCATATAAAGATTAGTGATATGTACTAAAGCAGTATTTAGAATTTATAACATTAAACACCTATATTGGGAAATTCACATTTTAAGATTTATTTATTTTTTTTAAGAGATAGTCTCACTCTGTCACGCAGGCTGGAGAGCAGTGGCGTCATCATAGCTCATGCAGCCTCAAACTCCTGGGCCCAAGCAATCCTCCTGCGTCAGCCTCCCGAGTTAGCTCAGCTACAGGCGCACACCGCCACCCCCAGCTAATTTTTGTATATTTTGTAGAGACTGGAGTCTCGCTCTTGCTCAGGCTGGTCTTGAACTCTTGGCTTCAAGCGATCCTCCTGCCTTGGCCTCCCAGAGTGCTAGGATTACAGGCATGAGCCACCTCACCTGGCCTTATTTGGTTTTATATGTCCATCTTAGTTTACTAAATATATTTGAATATAACATAATAGAATATACAGTTGACCCTTGAACAACACGGTTTGAACTGCTTGAGTCTACTTGCATGCGGGTTTTCTTCTACTTCTGTCACCCCTGAGACAGTAAGACGAATCCCTCCTCCTTTTCCTCTTCCTCAGCCTACTCAATGTGGAAACCATGAGGATGAAGACCTTTGTGATGATCCATTTCCTCTTAAGGAATAGTAAATACATTTTCTCTTCCTTACGATTTTCTTAATGACATTTTCTTTTTTTTAGTTTACTTTAACTAAACACATATAACATGCAAAATATGTTGCATGTTATTGGTGCCCTACCTATGTTACTGGTAGGGCTTCTAGTCAACAGTAGGCTATTAAGTTTTTGGGAAATCAAAAGTTATACATGGATTTCCGACTTTGAGGGAGGGTTGGTGTCCCTAACGCCCATGTCGTTGAAGGGTCGACTGTATATTATAATTTGTACTATCAATTATGCTTTTTCAGAATTTTTACTTTGGCTTGTTCAGATTTCTCATTATTTCATTTCCCACTCTGCTAGTTTGTTAGTTTTCTCTTTTTTTTTTTCTTTGAGGCAGGGTCTTGCTCTGTCAACTAGGCTGGAGTGCGGTGGCACAATCATAGCTCACTGTAACCTCAAACTCCTGGGTTCAACCAGTCTTCCTGCCTCAGCCTCGCGAATACCTGGGACTACAGGTGTGCACCATCACGCCTGGCTAATTTTTCTATTTTTTGTAGAGATGGGGTTTCCCAGGCTGGTCTTGAACTCCTGGCCTCAAGCAGTCCCTCTGCGTGGGCCTCCCAAAGTGCTGGGATTGTAAGTGTGAGCTACCGCACCTGGCCAGTTTGTTAGTTTTCTGATATTCAATTCTCTTAGCTACCAACCCACCCCTAACGTCAGGATTAATTCATTGCTCTTCTGCTCCATGATGTAGTGATTGCCACTCCTCCTACTCCAGCTCCTCCTAGAAAGTTTTAATCCACCCACCTACCCTACCCCATACCCAGACTCCTTCATTTTGTAAAGTTGTCAGTCTATTACTGGCTCTTCCAGTAATGGTGAGTCTTTTATGTTTCAAGGGCTCTTCTTTGACATTACATGATGTATTTCAAATCATATGCATACTATCCGTCTAGTTGTAACTGTGTATCTACAGCAAGATCTATTGTTTCCCCCTCCTCCCCTCCGCTTCCCCTTCCCCACTTGTTTGGCAGCTTGTTAGCACCTCCCAGGGCATTTACCCTACAGAGATTACATAAGTGTTTTATTCCCTGAGGACCTTAATCTGGTTTTGTGTCTGTCATAGGAAAGACTATTTATGTATAGGATTCCTGGATTGAAATTCTTTCCTCAAAATCTCACTGTCTTTTTGCTTCTACCACTGCAGAGGAGAAATCTCTCTTTTCTCTTCGAGTCAGCTCTTCCTTCATCTGGAAGTTTGTAAGATTTTATCCTTGTCATTCAGAGTTATATAAATGTATGTCTCAGTGTGTCTTTTACATTGATTCTAGGTTGGTATTTTTTTTTTCTTTCTTTTCTTTCACTACTTTAGATGTTTCACTCCACCGTATTGTTGACATAGATTCTGAGAAGTTCGCTGTAATTCTTGTTCTTGTTTCTGGTGTTCTCCCCGCTCCCCCTGCCCCTCGTGGCTTCTTTTAAGATTTTCTCTTTGTCTTTGGTTTTCTGCAGTTTGGACATGATATGCTAGATGTTGGGGGCGGGGTGTGTGTGTTATATTTATCCGGCTTGGTGTTTTCTGAGCTTCCTGGATCTGTCATTAGTTTTGGAATGTTTTGGCAATTATCACTTAAGATGTTTCTTCTCCTTTTGGTATTCTAATTATGTGTATCTTATACCTTTTGATATTGTTCAGCAGTTCTTTGATGTTTCAGTTTTTTCATGCCATTTCTCTTTGCATTTCACTTTGGCAGGTTTTTGTTGACCTATCTTCAGGTTTACTGATTCTTTCCTCAGTTGTTTGGAAGGCATTCTTTATTTCTGCAACTGTGTTTTTGATTTCAAGCATTTTCTTTTGATTTTTTTCCTTAGATTTTTTCTTTCTCTGCTTACATTACCCATCTGTGTTTGGAGACTGTACTTTTTCCATACAGTCATTACCATATAAATCATAGTTATTTTAAGTTTTCTATATTATAATTCCAACACCTGTGTCATGCCTGAATCTTCTTCTGGTTGCTTTTATTCTTCAGAATGTATTTTTTTCTTGCCTGTTGGCATGCCTTGTAGTATTTTGTTGAAAGCTTGGACATGTATATGGTAATAGATGCTGAAGAAAATAGGCCTTAGGTGTGAGAATTTATGTTACTCTGGTTAGGAGTTGGGCTGGGTTTAATTTTGTTGTAGCTGCAGGTTCCAGAGGCTTCCATTTTTCTCTTGTATTCTTGTTTTTTGTTTCTTCTCTTGACCTTGAGATTCCCTAAGAGCTCCACCTCAGTGGGAGTCCATGTCTTACAGCTCTGTTAGCTGTAATCCACTGTTATGCTGGAGCCCTGTTGATGTGGTGGTAAAGTGCGGAGGAGAGGAAATATCCTCTGATCTCGTGATTCCTGTAGTGGGCCCGCATCCTTGGGCTGTGATTTTCACAGTGCTGCTTCAGTGCTACTGCTTTTTTCCCTCCTTGCCTCCTACTTCCTTTCTTGGCTGAGAGTTTCTACTTTATTTCCTTGAAACCCTAAGCCTTATTGATTATGTGTTTCTCCTATGTGAAACCGAAAGGCTGGAGATGGATGGGGTAAGAAGAATTCCCTTCCTCCAGCTGGGATTATAGTTCAGAGAGTAGATAGTTGTTGTGAAAAGGCTGTGAGCATATTTTACAGTGGTTACTGTTTCCCTCCTCTTGCTAGTTCTAAGAGTGGGTCTTTCTTAGATCTTTTCCACGAGGACCTGGTGAGGTTCCTAGAGGGAAGACCCATGGAAGTGTGGGTGCCCCTCTAAGACTGCTGTTCCCAGGACTTTCTCACTCTGATACTTCTCCACACTCAGCCTTCAGCAATTTTCACATTTGCCGTTTAAGTGCTCTTGCCAACTTACGGCTCTGGCAGCTTCTGCTCCAAGTAAGCAGATCTTGGCTGTGACTCTGGATGTGCCAATCTCCAGATTTTGGGGTGGCGGTTTGCCTTGTGACCTCAATTCTTGATGGGTTCAAGGAAAGTCATTGACTTTCAGTTGGTCCGGCTTTTTCTTGTTGTAAGGATGGGAGTGACAACTTCTAAGCTCTTTATATGTCAGAGGTGAAAAAGTTTTTTTCATGAATTCTAAACTTTTAATACATTTCTTTCAATATGAAGACTCATCTTTCAACTCAAACTGTCTTATTTAATTTACTGGAACCCTTAATATTTACATGTTAGCTCTTCTGGTTATGTCAGACAAAACCATTGTCTTTGTGTGCTAATTACTTAGCTTGGACTTCTTTTCTCAGGATTCTGATTCCTCTTTTTTTTTTTCTTTTTGAGACAGGGTCTTGCTCTGTCTCTCGCCTGGGCCAGAGTACAGTGGTATCATCGTAGCTCACTGCAACCTCAGATTTTTGGGCTCAAGCGATTCCTCCTGCCTCAGCCTCCAGGGTACCTGGGACTACAGGTGCACACCAACATTGCTGGCTGATTTTTCTGTTTTTTGTAAAGATGGGGTCTGGCTCTTGCTCAGGCTGGGCATGAACTCCTGGCCTCAAGCAATCCTCCTGTCTTGGCCTCCCAAAGTGCTAGAATTACAGGCGTGAGCCACTGTGCCCAGCCCTGGTTTCTCTTAAATGGGGATAGTCATTGTCCTTTTCATGAGCAAGGCTGTGTGTTCCCTGAGCTTTTGACAGGCAGGCTGTTAGGGTTTCTTGAGCAGGTGTCACCTAGCAGATAGTAAAGGGCAAGTCAGTTTCTAACTTGTTGGTGGCAAATAAGCTGGAAAACTCTTACTTTTTTGGATTCTCAGGAAAGAAGATTTGGATCTCTTGTGTATACTTGGTAATTTCTGTCTTTTGTTCTTTGTTTTTGGAGATTTGCCCCATTTTTTCATATATAGTGGGTCCTCAGATATTATCATTTTGTTCAATGTCGTTTCCTCCGATGTCATTTCATTATAATATTGATGAGAAAAAAAATTGATTCCCAGCCAGGGTCACTCTCTGTGTGGTTTGCACATTTTCTGCGTGTCTGTGGGTTTTCTCTAGGTATCTCATTTCTTCCCACATCCCAAAGATGTGTGTGTTAGGTGAATTGGTGTTTCTACGTGGTCCCAGTCTGAGTGAGGGTGGGCGTGTGAGTGTGCCCTGTGATGGCAGGGCATCCTGTCCAAGACTGCCTCCTGCCTTGTGCCCTGAGCTGCTGGGATAGGCTCTGGCCACCTGAGACCCTGAACTGGAATAAGTGGGTTGGAAAATGAATGAGTGAATGAGTACAAATTATTGTAAAATAAAAATTTGTAAAGTCTACAATCATCATACAATGCACGACAATAAACGATGAGGTACGAAAGCTCTCAGCGAGCCTGTCGTATTTGTCATTGTTTTTGAACTGTGTGGGGGAGGAGGAGCTCCTGACGGTTTTTGCTTTGCACACATTTATTCCTTGATTTAACCCATTACCACTATGACTGCTGGGGTAAATAATTATGTTTCTTGTTTGTATTAAGCTTTCTTAAATGTATGTATAGCTCACATTTGTTTCAAATATTACACATTTGTGTAATATTGTAAGTGTTTTGGGTCTTTATTTAGAAGTTCGGTGGTGTTTTTGTGACCAGAAATATGCTGTAGGAACGTAATTCTTGTTTACATCAATTAGCCTATGGTAAAATGACAAAATATGTCATTTTGCTTAAAGTTGTAGTTTCTAGGAACCTATTGACAACGTTAAATGAGGACTTATTGTATGTCCATTCTATTTCTCGCCTTCAGTTGAGAGTTTTGATTTTGGTTTTCACAATTTAGCAGTCAAATTTTTTAATTTTTGAGAATTCTTGTTCTCTGATGGTTCCTTGTAATTGAAATCAATTTTACTTCTTTTTTTTAATTTTTTTATTTTTTTTTTTAGAGACAGGGTCTCACTCTTGCTCAGGCTGGTCTCGAACTCCTGAGCTCAAGCAGTCCTCCTGCCTCGGCCTCCTGGAGTGCTAGGATTACAGGCGTGAGCCACCGCGCCCGGCCTGAAATCAATTTTACTTTAAGCATTTTTTCTACTGAGATATGTAAGAGTGCCATTTGGAATTAAAAGCAGATTTTCTTCCATTTCTTGCTGTAATTTTTTTTCCGTATTCAGTTGTTTTGCTTATCTTTAGTTATTACTGTTATGTCCTTGGTTTTCCTAAAATATCATTGCTTTTTCCTTTTCAATTCATTTTCCGTAAGTGAAGAACTCTGTGTAGTGTAGGTTGCTAGTTTTATTTTTATGCTCAGAGAATTTTATTCTCATTCTTCTTGGCCTGTTCCTCTCCAGGCTCCTGTGTGGGGTCCCCTCAGATCCCATCCTTGTCCTTTTGCCCCCTCGGTCTCTCTCCTTGGGAGCATCTGACTCACTGCTGGTTTCAGCAGCCACCAAGATGCCAGTGACCTCCCAGTCCTCACCTTCGTCTTGGGCTTCCCTCCTGAGCTCCAGAAGCACACGTCAGCTGCTTCCCGGAGATCCTTGCCTGCCCGTTGCACAGACACTTCAAGCACAACGTGTCCGAGACCTCTCTAAGCCTTACCTTCTGCCCAGCCTCTTTCTTTCCACTTCCCAGTCTTTACAAATGGCACCTGGATTTACCTGGATGCTTGTAAAGATGCCCTAGGAGGCAATTTCTCCATTTTTCTTTTTGTACCATGAATGTGGGATGAAAATATCTTAATGTCTTATTTTGTAGGATCAGTTGTTCTTTCCAGGTGTTAGCAAACATTTTTTGTAAAGAGCCACATAGCAAATATTTTAGGCTTTGTCAGCCAAGAAATAAAATCAAAGGTATTATGTAGGAATTACTGAGCAAGAGATAAAACAAAACTTGCACCAATTTTTTAGTGGTGAAATTCAAAATATAATAATGATTGCATGTAATGTTTTATAATATAGGTCTACTAATGAGAAAAGTGGAATTCCTCTGGGGAGGTTCACATTTTGCTTAATTTGGGTTCTTTGTTAGTATTCCCCATCATCAAAATCTTTTGCAGATTGTCATCTGTTAATGCTGAACTGCAATGAGCTTTTACATAGTTTATCTTTGAAAATGTGTTTCACACAGTAGGTACTGCCAATTACTGATACCAGTCCACAAGCATATGATTTTATTTTATTTTTTAAAAATACATTTTATTGTATATATTTGAGGTTTACAACATGATGTTATGGGTATACATATAGATAGTAAAGTGATTATTATAGTGAAGCAGAGTGACATATCTACCACCTCACATAGTTACTTTTTTTTGTGACAGGAGAAGCTAAAATATACTTATTTAACAAAGATCCCTTATACCGTTTTATTAACTTGTACATTAGATCTCTAAATGTGTTCATCCTATGTTATGTGCTATTTTGTATCCTTTGAAATGCATTTCCCCGTTTCCTTCCCCCTTCCACCCTGACCTGTGGTAACCACTGTGTCATTCTCTATATTTGTGTATTTGGGCTTTTAAAAATATATATATTGCTCATATAAGTGAGATAATGCAATATTTTTCTTTCTGTGTCTGCCTGTTTCACTTACTGTGATATTCTCCAGGTTCATCCATGTTGTGGCAAATGGCAGGATCTCCTTTTTAAAGACTGAATGACATTCCACCGTGTATATATACCACATGTTCTTTATTTGTCCATTGACGGACATTTAGGTTTTTTCCATATCTTGGCTATTGTGAATAATGCTGTAATGAACAGGAGAGTGCACCTCTTTATGAGGTGGTAATTTCATCTCCTTGGGTATACACCCAGATGAAGGATTGCCGGGTTGTGTGGTAGTTCTACTCACAAGCATATGATTTTAATTGAGCATATTCCTCACTTGTAAGCCACTTATAGAATTATTTCTGATTCTTCTTTTGGCTTTTTGCCTTTTAGCATGTCATTACATTGCAGATTAATCACTTCCAACTGAAGATTAGGTGGAATCTCCGTAATTGTACAGTTAAATGGATTTTAAAATATGGAAGTATCATATGACTTGTATTGAGGTCCAGAAAATTCTGCTGGGATTGTAGCTGGAGCTTTTAAAATACATCCACTATAATTTGGAAATGGAGAGCTCACTTCTATCTTTAACTTTTGACAGTGTGAGATACGCTGCTTGACCTTATTTGTGTTTCTAATAATGTTAGTTTTTGAAATGATTTTATCATAGTATAAGTTTTGCATAAGTGTTGTTTTGCTTTGTAGTTTTAGGTTGAATTCATTAAGTCTTCAGCAAAAGCTAATCAGAGCTGTTCAGTGTTTGATATAATAGATGTTGAGGGACATTCTCACTCAGAAGAATTTCAGTTTCAGCCCTGAATTAAAAGAAAAATCACAATAAAATTTTACTACTGCTAAGCCACTGGACTATTGTATGGAAAGATGATTCAAGATATTCATCTTCTATTTCTGACTGTATTTCATGGAAATGAACAATGGTTAAGTCCATGAGAGAATGAAGCTCACCATTGCCACTGCTAGTTCAATTACACATGATAGGTTCAAAGATGTTCTGCATAGTGCCTATTGATGAATAATACAATGAATAACCATAGGCTTTGGCCACCTTACATTTTCATAGGCTTTATAAATTTGTCCCACTAACCTTACCTTTTCTGCACATACTTTCATTACCATCATTTGTGACACATCTTAGCAGATTCTACTTCAGGAGTTACTGAATTAATGTTTTCTCAACTTGTTTGAAAATATTCTTTCTGTAGTTCCATGCAGACTAGTTATAGGAACTAATTCCAGTTGCATCAAGCTCAGTATTGACACTAACGATAAACGATAATAACTGAACAGTATTGGTAATGTCTCTTGATTCATTAAGAATTGAAGAAAACCACTGGATCATATGCCTTGTTTTTGAATTGACTATTGATGTTGCTTCCAGCATCCTCAACCCTTTGAGCAACTTTTCTCACCAAGAGGCTAATAGTCCTAAACAGGTTTATTTTTTTCTGGACTCATTTATTCAGTTATTTTTATCAAATATGATTTAATTAACTCACCATTGGTAATGGCTTTCCTTGCTTGGCTAACAAATAAACCACTCAGAAATTCTGCTGTGATGACATATTCTGTTTCAAATTTTCTAATTTTTCTGACTGGTACTTGCCTGGGAGTTGGAAATAGTGTTAAATGCTTAGTATGGTAATGTCAACCCATATGGTGCTTTTTGTAGCACAGATAAGGTGTCATTGCATAATAAACACAATACTTTGCCATCTAATTAGATAAGAAAATAATCCACACTCCACCGTGCCTTAAAAATGTGACATTCAAAGTCCACTTTTCTTGTTTTGACGCGATATGCACTGGTAATAAAAAATAAAATGTCATAGTATGGCAATAGACCTGGCACTTGAAATGTAACGAAGTTATAACTACATCCCTGCCTGTGATTTGTAGTGTGCCAGGCAGCAGTGAGAATGCCACATACGGTCTGTGGCAACTACTCACCCCTGCTGTTGTATTGTGAAAGCAGCTGTAGACAGTACACAATTCAACAAGCAGGTTTGTGTTCTAATAAAATTGTATTTATGGACACTGAAATTCAAATTTTAAATAATTGTTACATATGTAATATGTCACAAAACATTCTTTTGCTTTTTTTCAACCATTTAAAAATGTAGGCCGGGCACATTGGCTTATGCCTGTAATCCTAGCACTTTGGGAGGCTTAGGCCAGGAGTTTGAGATCAGCCTGAACAAGACCCTGTCTCTACAAAAAAACAGAAAAATTAGCCAGGCATGCACCTGTAGTGCTGAGGCAGGAGGATCACTGGAACCCAGGAGTTTGAGGCTGCAGTAAGCTATGATGATGCCACTGCACTCTAGCTGCGAGACCCTGTCTCAAAAGTAAATAAATAAATAAATAAAATAAAAATGTAAAGAAACGTGAAGATTATTCTTAGCTCACAGTCTGTACAAAATGGGACAGGCTGGTTTCCTACTCCCACCATTCTTACCGCCTTTATATGGGTGGTCATCTCACCCTCGGGCGTTTGCCCTGAGTTTCCTCTTAAGCCATTCTCCACTCTTTCCATCATTGCCTGTAAATGCAAATCTGGACAGATAACTCCAGTGCTTACTTTACCTTTTCATTGGCTCCTCATTACTGCAGCTGTGATCTTGAAGTGGCCAGTGTATACCTTAGGGCAGCGGTCCCTGGCCTTATTGGCACCAGGGACCGGTTTCATGGAAGACAATTTTTTCAAGGACCGGGGGTGAGGGTGGGGATGGTTTCGGGATGATTCAAGCACATTGCATTTATTGTGCACTCAAACCTCTGCTAATGATGATCTGTATTTGCAGCTGCTCCCAGTGCTAGCATCACCGCCTCAGCTCCCACCTCAGATCATCAGGCATTAGATACTCATAAGGAGCACACAACCTAGATCTCTCACATGTGCAATTTGCAGTAGTGTTTGGGCTCCTTTGAGAATCTAATGCCACGGCTGATCTGACAGGAGGCGGGGCTGATGTGGTGATGCCAGCGATGGGGAGCAGCTGTAAATACATACAGATGAAATGAGGAGGGGGGCATTGGGGACCGCAGCCTTAGGGAGTACTTAGGAAAATCAGCATGTCAAGAAAAAATACTAGCATATCTGTTTACATTACTTATACCTAAAAAAATGAAATTTTATAGTGTATGTATGTAACTCATGATAAAACATTTTGGAGAATGAATTAGTCCCAGATTATTTAAAATCGTGCTCCTGATTTTGCTTATGGATCTGTGTCTTAATATAGCACATTCCTTTCACCAAACTTTGCTATTTGTAGTTCCACTAACTTGCCAGGTGTTTTCAGTGCCTCCAGGTGTTTGCTTTGTTTTTGGCCCATAGGCATAAGAACACATGACAGATTTGTGAGGACTCAAAGCTTTGCTTCCTTAAGGTGGCCCAGTCTCATATACAAAATAGAATCTAACATTTCTCCCCCTGTGCAACCACTGCCTTTTAGATTCTTCTAGCATTTCTTTTGCAAAATCTTATTATAGGTATATATTTTTAAGTATGTCTCTCAATGATATGATGAGCTCTTTGAGAGCAAGATTTTAAAAAATTCATTTTTATGTCCCCAGAAAGACAGTTCCAGACACACTGGGGAACCTCAGATTTTTTTTTTTTTCATGAATCAAGAAATTAATACATGGTTAGGGTACTTGTTTGATTTGTTCCCCTACAACATACAATGCCAAATAAAGTACAGAGTAGGTGTACTGTGTGATCTTTTCTCTTCAGGTATCAACAGTGAATATGACAAGATATTAGATCCCAAACATTGTATGCTATCTGTTCGGGTCACTATAAAATGGACACAAATATACTTTTTTAGGTATTAGTGTCATTCAAGGATGTGGCTATGGGCTTCACCCGGGAGGAGTGGCAGCACCTGGACCCTGACCAGAGGGCCCTGTACAGGGACGTGATGCTGGAGAACTACAGCCACCTCGTCTCAGTGGGTAAGGACTGTGTTTTATGTAATTCCAAATAGTATTTATTTCTTTTCTGGCTGCTGATGTATGTGATCTTTTGTAGAGATTAATGATCTTTAGCGCTGAAATTTAGGGTTCAAAGGTACCCCTGGGCTGTAGGTATATGGTGATTGATCCCTTTTGGTCACTAGAAACATACTTCCACCTCTCCCAGTGAGAAGTTTAAATGGCCCTGTTGTCGTACAGCTCCTGAAGCCGCACCTTTTTTCTTTAGAGGCCCTGAAACCCACAAGCCTGGCCCAAGTCCTCAGTCATTTCCATTCACAGGGTGTTGCGTTACCAAGCCAGAGGTGGTCTTCAAGTTGGAGCAAGGAGAGGAGCCTTGGATAGTAGAGGAAGAGTCCCCACGCCAGAGCCATCCAGGTGAGTTAGTAACAGCTGTAAGCCAAGTGATGTTAGATCCCGGTCCATTCAGGTCTTGGCCCTTTGAAACTTTTTTAGGAATTTTTTTTTTTTTTAGAGGCACCACTTTCAAAGTGGCCTAGAATAACTGGCTTGTTTTCCTTAGATATATATAAAACACACTTGCAGGTAATGCTCTCACAGCTGAAGGATCTTGGGTTTTCACTTGAACTTTTTAGACTAATTTACCATTCTTAGTGTTTACAAAAGTCTAATTCTTCCCTATCTCATTTTAGAACTTTTATTTATTTTCTCCCTATTTTCTTCTTTTAATTATGTATCATTTTAATTGCATATCATTTATTCATTCAACAAGTATTAAATTATTTATTAATTTACATGCCAGTGATGTCTATGAGCTGTGAACAGGTAATGATCCTGCTATTATGGAGTTTATATTTTTGTTTTGGAGGAGAGTAAAATTGGCATGATACTTTAGCAAATGGTTTTAGAAAGACCCTTTTGGAGTCAAAATCAGAACACAAATTTTAGTGAAGTGAGGGTCTCTGAATATTCTAGGCATTGCAGATTTTCAGCAAAGAAGTGACAGGATCTGATTCATCTCTCTCTGGCTGCTGTGAAAAGAAAATGCCACTGAGGGAGCAGCAGAATGGGGGCGGGGGCAGCAGTAAAATCTGCAGTGGTCCATCACTGCCGGATGAGGTGGCTTACACTAGCTTTGGAGTTATGGAGGTTATGTGAAGTATATGGTTTCTGGATATATTTGGAAGGCATTCCTGAAATAGGATTTGTTAGATTGTTTTTGGAGTATAAGAAAAAGTGGCACCTGATACATAGAGATATAATTTATTCAGTTGGGGGAAAATGGGGAGAGAGAGTGCTGGGGTAAGGATGTAGGTAAATATAAACAAACATTTTCTGTGTAAAGTAATACTTGTTGGATATAAAAAGGACAAAGAATACTGGAAAACAACATGTAACTCAGTTTGTGGTTAATTAGACTTCTGTTCTAAAATCCTTTTTTTTTTTGAAGACATGTTAACTTAAATATGCGTAGTAGAATTTAATGGATAAATACCAAAATATGCAAAGCTTAACTGTAACTTTCAAACCTGTCAAGGGGAGAAAATGGAAAATAAAAAACACCCATTGTAAAAAAAGAAAAAATTGAATCAGACCCAAAAAGGGTAATAAAGCAGCAGGGAGTAAGGGATGGTGAGTGTAGAACATATAAAAGCTACAAAAGGAAATAACTCTGGATATTTTAATAATTACAGTAAGTGAAAGTGGACTAAATTCTCCTGATAAAAGAGATAATGAACTCGGATTTTTAAAAAGCTAACTATAGGCTTTTTGTGAGTTATACCTAAAACATTTAAACGTGAAACACCAGAATATAAAGGGAATAAACATATAGAGTCAAATACTAAAGAAAATAGAATTGGGATATCTAAATTGATACCAGAAAAATCAGTTTAAGATAAGAATCTCTATTGGGATAAAAATGGTCACTACTCAATGACACTACACAATGATGATGTTTCATCATCAAAGGAAGAAATAAAAATTAGATGTAAAACAATAGATTCAGCCAGGTGTGGTAGCTCACGCCTGTAATCCCAGCACTTTGGGAGGCAGAGGCGGGAGGATTGCTTGAGGCCAGCATTTGAGGCCAGCCTGAGCAACAGAGCAAGACCCTGTCTCTACAAAAAATTTTTAAAAATTAGCTGGGTGTACTGGTGCACGCCTGCAGTCCCAGCTACTCTGGAGTCTGAGGCGGGAGGATCGCTTGAGCCCAGTGGTTTGAGGCTCCAGTGAGCTGTGATCGTGCCACTGCACTCCAGCCAGGGCGACAGAGCAAGACCCTGTCTCTAAATAAGTAAATAGATAGATAGATAGATAGATAGATAGAAAGAAAGAAAGAAAGAAAGAAAAAGAAAGGAGGAAAGAAAGAAAAAGAAAATTTGATAGAACTACAGAGAGAAATGCCAAATATACCATTGTTACAGGAGATTGCAATACATCCCTTTCCATTATTGATAAATCAAGCATAAAACTCTTTAATAAAAACCTAGAAAATTCGAAACGCAATAATTTTAGAACAATGAAAGGATGTAGAGCTCAGCATGCAGTAATGATTAAATGCATTGAAAAATTTATAACTAATAATGTGCTTATTTTAGTAAATATCAATGAGTCTATCTACTCAGCCCACATTCTCTCATGTGTGCTGGGATATTTAGGATAAATTATAGAATTGCGCAAAATTTGCTTTAACGTTTCCCCTACTATTTGCACACACACATCTGTGAGGGAATTGATACATAAAACACAGGTTACAAAATATGGATAATTGTTGAAAGTAGATGAGGGGTACATGAGGATTCTTTATACTATTGTCCTTAGTTTTATTTATGTTTAAAAATGTTTCGTAATAGGTTATAAAATACTAGGAATAGAAAAAAGAACATAACTGCAATTCAGTACATATTTTAACAGTTTATATGAGAGTATTATGAACAACTTCATGCTAATAAATTTGAAAACTTAGAATGAAAAAATTTCTAGGAAAATAGAATTTGCCAAAACAGAAGAAAAGCAATACAATGTCAGAATAATTTCAAAATCATTGTAGTAATTGAATCAGTTGTTAAAAATATTTCAAGAAAGAAAACAAATTACAAGATTGTTTTCTAGGTAACTTCTACCAAATCTTCAAGAATCAGATCATTTTAATGTCATATAGGTTCTTCTAGAGATTAGAATAAGTTAAGGAACACTCCCCAGAATTTACTATGAAACCAGCATAATGTTGATAAAAAAAATCTTACAAGGTAAGAACAAGATGAATAGTTCCAAAATTAGGAATTCTAAACAAAGTATTAGGAAGTTGTATCCAGTAATGACTTCAAAACAACCCACTTGATTTAATATTAGCATGTATTTGGTTGTAATTTACCTCATTAATACTTTAAAGAATAAAAACCCACATCATCCTAACAGATGTAGGAAAAACTGATGAAAAATCAGCTCCATTTTTGATGAAAATGTCTACTAAAATAGGATAGGAGGAAACTTCCTCAGTCTAGAAAGGGCAATGGACAGGAGCCTGTGTCAAATATCATTCCCCTTCAAATCAGAGAAAAGTCGGATTTTTCACTTTGATCACCTATATTTAATGCTGTTCTGGGGACCCTAACTAAAGTAACAAGACAAAACATGAAGTTAATAAAAGTTACAAACATTGGAAACCAAACTGATTATGACGCTGTGGTTGTCCTATGGAAAAAAAAATTATCTACAGACAGATGATTAAAAATAGTCTGAGTACATAGCAAGTTGGCTAAATATAAGATCAGTGTATACAATCTATTACCTTTCTAAGTACCAGTAATCTTTAGTAAACACAATTCAAAGAATTTAAACCACTTATAATAGCAAGGCCTTTAATGGAGAAAATAAGAAAAATGTATAAAAAAACACTAAAGGAAATGTAAATTTGGAGATAGGGAACACTTGATAATATCGTCAAGTTCCTGACTTTTATATTTATCTACGTAGTTTGCTTTACCAGTGTTCTTTACTTCTTCCTTTGGATTTGAGTTACCGTCTAGCGTACTTTCACTTTGTTGTGCAGGAATTTTAGCATTTCTTGTCAGGCACATCTCCTTATGATGGAGGAACCATAAGTTCCCCTCCCCACTCTGTTCCTGCACATGAGGTCCCTGAGCCAACCAGCCTTCTTTATCAAGAGGACCAGGCACAGGTCAGTTTCTGGCCTCCCCTTGGAATTGTTGAAACAAGCCAATCACATCCTCCCACAGGAACCAGGGGCATCCCGCTCTCTTGATAGTACAAAGCCTGCCTCCCATAGCCCCTGGTTGTTCACTTATTCCCAAGTGAAATCCCACATGGCCTTGCCTGGGCCATTGCCCTGCTCTCCTATGAGGGCTGTGAGTATGTGACTGATGAACTGCTGTCAATCTCATCTATTAGGTGTTGACTGTGTTCCGGCCATCCCATAACTTGAGGGTGGGAATTCCTTCCTCATCAATGGGTGAAGAGGAGGTGATTAAAACAATTAGCATCATGAACAGGACGGTCCAACGATGACCAAGGGCACCTGGTGAGCTTTAATTAACTGCTCTTGGTTAATTAATTGGTTCTGTGATATAGCAAAGACCGCCTGTGATCAAACTGCCAATTGCTGATGGGCTTATGCTTTGGCTTACATAGCTGTGTTGTCTTTGTCAGTTGCTGTCATCTCTTCCCACTCTAGAAGGCTCTTGTCCCCAACATGAGAATTGTTTTCACTGACTGTACCATGGCATGCTGTGCCCTCGGTTTTGGCATATGTGTTTGTAGGTGGTTTCTGAGGCTCCCTCCTGTAAAAACAGCAACACCACAGCTCCCTAACCAGTTGGTGCTTGAGTTCACCTTACCAAGAGTTGGGCCAGATCTCTCTTGTTACTGCGTCTACCTTGGTAACTCACTGGCTGCTTGGGGCAGCCATACAGGTGATATTTGTGATTATGCACCCCCTGGGACAGGTCTGACCCTTTGTGAAGTTTTTGGAAAGAAATAAAGACCACCACCCCAGGGAGAATTAAACATGGCACCTGGTTGCCTAATGAGAGTTGTTTAGGCAGGAGCAGTGGCCTTGCCTGTTCCTGTGCTGTTGCTTCCCTTGCTGCTGTTGAGCCTGCTCTCCTGACCTCCAAGGGTATCAAGGTACATGTCCATGGTAGCCCATGATGCAGGGGCTGATGAAAGAAGAGAGGAGGAAGGAGCGTTTGGTACCAGCCCCTTCCACTGGAGGAGGTAACTCAGCTGCTCTCCTCATGCAGAACTCCTAGCCAACACACCTGGGCTTTGCTTGCCACTGATGCTTACCAGCAAGCCAAAGAGGTATTCTTGTAATGGCAGGGCTTTTTGGCCCCCACCCGGGCCACAGACAAAGTGACCTTCCTGGATCTGGATCCTGACCCTGGAGAGTTTGGCCCTCCCTGTCAGAAGAGGCAGCTGTCTACAAGGTGGGCCACTGGGCTCCTGGACCTTCCTCTGTTACCACCCAGGAGGTGCACATGGTGACAGGACAGAAACCAAAACTGAAAGCTGAAACTTTATGTGTCTAGAAATTCAAATCATTCTGAGAGAATTTATACAGAGAGAGGAATAAACCTTTGTGGTAGAAAAGGCAGGACTGTTGCCAAAGATAGTTTCAGTCCACCCACCTCTGGGCTGTGGGCCTGGCATGTTTCCATTGCACCACTCTGTAGCCTGTGCCTCTGTTGCAACAATAGTCTTGATCTTCAGGGTCACCCTGTGGCAGAGTGAAGGGGTTAATACAAACCCACCTTAAGCCTGGGGTCCTTAAAACCCTGTAAAGCAACCACTGTCTTGAGCGGGGGGCGGGGGGAGACCCCTAGTCCTGGTGATGGTGATTTGAGGCTCTCCGGAGGAAGAAATTTATAAATATGAGCAGGATGAAAAGAACCCCCACTCCCGAAGTATATTCAGTGGTCGGGGGAGGAGTAAAGAAAGAACCCTGGACATAGGGAAGGAAACAATAATACAAACCCCTAAAACAAAGACCCAGAGTTTGGCACAATTATAATTGCATAATTTGCTAAAAGAATTTATACAATAAAAAGATAAAAGGGCTCTGATTGGTTTTTGTGCCTCTACAATGTAAGTTCTGAACTAACCTTAACATGTAGTAAGGTTTGCCATCAGCTAGCAAACCTTCATGGCCTTAGTAGCGGGGCTCAAATTACAGTTATCCCTGGGGATCTCACTACATTTAAATGAGGTAGTATGATGTTAGGGGGGGTTTCTGAATGTTAAATAGAGACTAAACAGTATGCCTCACCTTAACTGTTGTCTTGCCTAAATTCCCCGTGGTCATAGCACCCATTGCCTTAAAATATCCCATAGTGGAACCAGTGAGCAATAAATTAAAATTAAATTAAGTCTTTGGCAGTTAACAACTTGGCTTAACAAAATTGGACCCTGTGGAAACTTTAGTTAAAATAGTTAATAGGGCCAATGTAAATTAAAACAAGGCCTTCAAGAATTGAAACTTATTATACAAAACCTAATGTGTGAAGGGGTGATTATCCTCACTACATCTGCGTTTAACAGCCCCGTTCAGCCTCTTAAACCTGGAAGAATGAATGGCCCCTCATGGTGGATTACTGCAGCCTTAATTCTGTGCTCCTATCCATTGAGGCCCGCATGCCGAATACCCAGTATTATTGAAATTACTCCATCTAATCAGCAACTGATACATGTTTTGCTATTACAGATTTGGCTAGTATGTTCTGTTCAGTGCCCTTTCCAACAGCCTCTCAGCCATAGTTACCCATGGGGTACCTCAGCAGCCCTGCCATCACACACAGTCTTTGTAGTCAGGATCTTAACTGGGTCCAGATTTCTCTAAGAGCACAGCTATGATGTTACATTGATGACATCTTCCTCTGAGAAGATACATTTGACACACTCATTCAGGACATAGAAATACTGAAAAAGGAGCTCACAAAAAGGGATCCCCACACATAGTGCAAGAACCTGCCACCTCTGTTAAATTCCTGAAAATTATTTAGTAAACCAAGGGCCATTCCATCCTTGGTGCTGTTTAGAAATAGCTATTGACTTTCTCAGCACCCACAACCTTAATACAGACATCTTTTCGTCCTCTTTGGAGTCTGGAGCAACATATTGCCCATTTACAAGTTTTACTTAATTTCATTGATGCTGTTATTTGCAAAGTTGGCCCACCTTGAATGGGTTCATTTCAACAAAAGGCTCTGGAGGAATCTGTCCATGTTGTAAAGCAACAGGAGTCCCATTAGTGCCCTCAGACTCCTTTGCTGAAGGGGCTTTAGCAGCTTCCTCTCATGCCTCATGAGGGCCATAAATTGCCCCTGAGCTTCTGGTGCCAGAAACTGTTTTCCTTAGCACTGCTTCATACACCATTAGAATAGCAATTGCTGGCTACATACTGGGCTGTCTTGGAAATAGAGGCTCTTATGGGTCCTGACCTTGTGACCCTCCATACCCAGCTGCCCATTATGCCTTGGGTCATGGAGGCAGTGCCCTGCAGGTTTTGCATGGCTAGTGAGGCCCCCTTGATGCAGGATGGAACCACACTTGAGCCCTCAGGCTTACCCCACCTGCAGGAGGGGGTGCCTCCCTTTGTCCTCAGTCTCTTGCCAGATGCCCTGGTGGTAGAGGAGGTCCTCCCCCTCTCAAACTTCTGAGCTACCTGGGGAGCCCTTTGAGATTAATTGAGTGAACAGAAATGGGATTTTCTAGACTTTTTGGATGGCATTACCACCATTATACGTGGTGAAGCTCAGTGGAATGTTGCTGCTTTCCACCCTTTAACCAGGATGCCCCAGATCAAGCACAGGACCCAGGGATCAGCACCAGTGGCCATATTCAGGCAGTCATCCGAACACTGGATGCCCTGGCCAGCAAATGGCTCAGTGGGTACCTTTTTATGATCTCTTGGGCCATTACCTAAGTGTTGCCCCCTTTGGGGTAAAGACCTCTGGGATTCTCTTGCCTCACAGATACCCATAATCTAAATCAAAGTAACAAATTGTCTCTACATATACTAAGACCCCAATACAAGACATCCAGGGACACACCTTACTGACCAGACATTTCTGATAGTGACCAAGGCACTTCTCAGAACACTCAATGGTGAGCTTTTGAAAGGGTATTCAATGTAAATTCCACCTCTCATGTAGGCCCCAGGCAGCTGGTTTAATTGGGAGGTATAATGGGCTCCTCTGAGAACTCTGATTTAAGAAACAAAGTGGCAAGTGGCCCCCTTGCTGAGTGTTACTATTGCCACAGGCATTGATTAAATTTACGTCCATTGGGTACATCGCTCCCCACACCAATGCCATGCAGGTTTCCCAATTGCCTTCAGTGGCCATAAAGGGGGACATGTAAAGTTTATGTATTTGATGACCACCTACCTTACCACGTGACCCTCTCTTTCCCGGTCAAGTGCATTTTTCACTTCCCAGGAGGAGGCATTTCTCCATCCTAGAAGTCATAGTCATCACCTGGTTTAAATTGATGTCGATTTAACCTCCATGAAATGTGTATTCACATCTTGTCTGCCATGCTTAGATTTCTGTACACTGTACCTGGAACAAAGCTTGGCACATAATTGTCCCATTTTAACATGGTGTCTGTTGGATGGATGGATGGTGATTCCCAGTACTCTTTCTTCTTCTATGCATCTTTAAAAATTCTCACATGCACCTTCTGTTCTTCTGTCATGTAGTAATTCTCTGAGTGCATTATTCACAGCTGTCTTACACGTTCCACAGGACTTGAAGCTTGTTACTCCCAAATTACATGACTGTCTGATTTGTCCTATTTGCTCTAGAGTCCTACAGTATTTTACCTGCCTACATTAAATCCCTCTTGGGGTCTAATCCTTACTTTCTCAATATAGCAAAAGCTAAAAAATGAAATTATACCTCACAAATCTTAAATTTTCACTCCCCACTTTTTTTTTTATTCATTAGATCTACTATAACTGACAAAAATAAAATCCCTTTAAATGTTTCAGCTCTATCACCTCTTAATGTTCTCTTGCAGTTCTTGGTTCACTTCTGTAAAGTGTCTTCGAAATATCCTCATGTTTTTACTTTCCACTGACGTCACCCACAAGTTTAGGATGCTTAGGTTCATGCTTACGTTCATGCTTTGATTGATCTAATTCATAACATGGATTAGACTTTTAAGGACTTAAAGCTTCTGATTTACCTTGATACTAGCCTGGCGGGATAAACCTATGATTGCCCCTGTTACCTAACACCTGAAATGTAAGTTCCTCTTTAACAAGAATCAGATGTTGTGGCCACATCTAGCCTGACCAAATTAATTTTCCTCTCTTTGTCTCCTAGACGTCCCTCAAGCCGTAGTGCTTCTGGCCTTGTTTGCACTTTTCGTTCCAGTGTGTGTCTTCCCAGTCCAGATGGTTAAATGAATCCATAGGTGAAAAGAGCTTAAAACAGTGCCTGGCATGTAACAGTGCTGCTGTTCTTGTTACATACATTTTAGGTTTGAACTCAAGTTTTCTAGTTTTTCTCATGAAATATCCATTGACTACGTTATTCCTATACACTTAATGGCTGTAGTTAAGATATTTAAATTTGGTCATATACTCTGATACCTGACCAGATTTAGTTCTTGACTGAGTTTTCTTTTTCCAACTAGATTTTGATACCCCCAGAGATCCCTCTTTTACTCTTCCTTCCTCTACTAGGTAACATACAATAGATATTTGATGATTACTTTGTTGATTGTATAACCTGGGAGGAGAGAACGCTCATATTTATTCATTCAGAAAACCAAGGAACTCTTTATAAGGAGACATGCTCAAGTCAAAATCTTCAGCTTCTTAATTACTAGATTAAATTGGCAAGGAGTCTGAGATTTGTGTTTTGAAATAGCTTTCCAAGAAATTGTGATACATACCACTTACCAGTATATGTGCATGGATTTACTATCCATTAAGGTAATTCAAAAGAAATTGGGGATATCATACCTGCCAGGACTTTAGGTTGTATTTGTGACAAAAGAACAAAAGCAGCATTAAAATATTTTAGAATTCATTTAGAAAGGAATATTTGTTGTAGAGCAATGCTGTACCAAGTGATACAGTTAATATCACTACCTTTTAACTGGAAAGGTTTGAGAAGACTTTTCTTGATACTATGGGATAGTTGCCATTTCTTGAAGGCCATCCAGCTTCTGAGTAGGGCTAAGATCACAAGGTGTGGTACCCAAGTGGGTGGGTATAAATGCAGGTCTGTGGTTAGGGATGAACAACTTACAGGACACAAATTGTGTTGTGGAGAGTGAACGATAGTGGTTGTGGCCATAAGGAATGATTAGTTGCCAGTAGCAAATGGAATCAAGTTGTCAGGTTTGGTCTGTCAAGTGAGGACATTATCTGTTTTATCTTTTGGTACTTTGGGACAGGAGGCTCAGGGATATTGTAGCCTATGTTCTATGCTCTATGTTTTTGAGCATAGAATTGGTAATACTGTATTGAATGTGGGTAGGAACAGGGCGATAGCTGTCACAGTCAAAGAAAACTTCTGACAATAAAAAGATACAGTTGATTCTCATGATTCATAGTAGTTATGTTCTAGAAGGTCACCACAAGCACTGAATTACCGAATATTGAACCATTGCTCCTAGGAGAAATACAGGATTAAGTTCCTGCCAGCCTCTGCCCACATTTTTTTGGTCAGCTAATCAATACATAATCTTATTTTATGTGAGTTTCTTTTTAAAGGTACCTTATTTAATATATATTGTTGATTTATTAACATTGAACTCATGGACAACAGCACTGTAACTCATGCCTGAATAAAGCTTATTTAACACACATTTTTTTCTCCATAAGGCACCTTTTAGCCTTCTCATGCTTAGGAACACTAGAGACAGTACTTGAGCCCTACACTAGGGAGCCATTTTAAACAGTGAAAACCCTCAAAGCTGAAAAATGTGGCACTAAATAAACCATGAAAAGATCTCTTGTTTATAGTATGAGAACTGAGACAAGAAGGCAGCGTTGCCTCGTTCACCTGGGAACATGTGTATGGGTGACTGAAATGTTTTGGTGCTCTGTGCATGTCCTGTGACCACGAAAGCGCCAAGATTCTTGATTTTGGGTTTAGAAGTATATTTTAATGAGTAGATGAATTTGCAGTTACAGAATCCATGAATCATGAGGATTAACTGTACGTAGATCAATCAGGATTCTAAGACTAGCTTGGAAACTATGACCTTTAAAGTTCACACAGAAAAGATAAACCAGAAATGCTAAAATAAGTAAATACATAATAAATACATGGTTTATATATATATGAAAAGTAAAGGATTAGGGTTGTGTGAGGGGCAAGACTTTATGAAATAAGCAAATTGACAAAAATAGGGCTTTAACAAGTTCATTAAAGAACAACTGTGGTAGAAGAAAATGACACAACAGCAGAATAAAACTATGTACCTGATCTTGCTTCCATAGCCTAAATGTATGATTTTTTTTGGCATTGGCTTTCCATGTGAACCAGAGCTAGAATGAGAACTACAGTCTGGGCAACAGGATTTTTCTTTTGAACATGGGAAGTTATTGCTGTCAGATATTGCATTTTGGTGTTGGTGTGTAGAACAGAAAAGAGTAGTGAGAGATTGGAAGCGTGTATGTTAGTAAAGATTCTGTGGCAGGAGGTGGGACTTAGATACTTATTTTCCTCCTTTAATTTTTCCTTTCCTATTGCCCCTGAACACTGTTGTCTACTAATTTTTCTTGCAATTCTGTCTACTGTTCATTGCTTTTTGTGTTTCCCCCTTCATGTCTCAAACATTCACTCAAAAGTACCTTGTTTATTGTATTTTGTGTTTATTTCACTTTCTCTATCCAGTTTTGAAGGTCACATTTCAAAAGTGCCAAATTACTGTGCTTTTATTTGCAGATTCCTCTTCTGTTTTCCACTACTGCAGGTTATTTGTTTTGTCCAACACTGAGGGAGCAAGATATATCCCCTCAGGTTACTTTCAGACCAGAAGACTGGGCTATGCTGGGGCATTTGTATATTAAGTCCCCTTTCTACGTGAAATGTATTAACATTTGTAAGGTGTGGTAAACTATTCTCATTTCTAGAATTCTGGAAAGTTGATGACCTGATGGAGAAGAGCCAGGAAAACCAAGACCAGCATTTGTGGAAAGTTGATTTTGTCAACAATAAAACACTGGCTAAGGAGAGAAATAGTGTATTAGGAGAAACATTTAGTGTGGACACAAACCCTGTCCCAATGAGAAAAATACCTGATAGATATGATTCACATGTAATGAATTTGAATATTTCAGAATTAATCATTAATAATAGAAACTCCTTTGTAAGGAAGCTTGATGAGTTCAGTGTACATGAGAAATTACTCCTTAGTGCAAGGCGTGAGAATCCTCATGCCAGAGAGAAACCGTTTGAATGTGATAGAAACAGGAAAGCCATCAGTCAGAATGAGGACCTATTTCAGCATCAGGACATTCAGACTCAGAAGCAGTGTTTTGAATATAACGAGTGTGGGAAAGCTTTCCACGAGGAGGCAGCCTTCATTACCCAAAAGAGAGCATGCTCATGGGAGAAGCCCTGTGAACGTAATGAACACGTGAAAGCCTTTTCTGACAATTCGAACCTTCTTGTCCATCAGAAAACTGACACAAAGGAGAATCACTGTGAATTTAATGACTGTGGGAGGAGGTGTGTTGGTGAGAAGCCAACTCTAAATAAACACCGTAGAGTTATGGGGAAGAAATACTATGAGTGTGGGAATAATTTTGTCAAGAAGTCACTCCCTACTCACACTGAAAGAACTCGCACAGAAACAAACTTTGAATGTAATGAGGGTGGGGAAATCTTTGAGAAACCAAATCTCTCTCCCCAGCAAACACACACACAAAAGAAAACCTTTGAAGATAGCCAGTATGGGAGTTCCTTTTGGAATGTGTCAGTTCTTCCGAAACATCAGCAAACACACATAGGAGAAAAACTCTATGAATGTAGTGAGTGTGGGAAAACTCTCAGCCACAGGTCATCTCTCATAGTACATAATAGGATCCACAGAGGGGAGAAACCTTATGAATGTACTGAATGTGGGAAAACCTTCACCAATAGGTCAGGACTTAAAGTTCACCAGAGGGTACACACAGGACAGAAACCCTATGAATGTGTGGAATGTAGGAAAACCTTCAGATACAAGTCAGGCCTCACAGTACATCAGAGAACACACACGGGTGAGAAACCCTATGAGTGTAATGAATGTGGAAAAAAATTCTGTGAGAAGTCAAATCTCCGTGTACATCAGAGAACTCACACGGGGGAGAAACCCTATGAGTGTAAAGAATGTGGGAAAACCTTTGTTTACAATTCATTCCTGATGGTACATGAAAGGATACACACAGGTTTAAGACCCTATGAATGTAATGAATGTGGGAAAACATTCTCCCAAAAACCAAACTTCACTTACCACCAGAGAACTCATACTGGAGAAAAACCTTATGAATGTAATGAATGTGGGAAATCTTTCTCAGTGAAGTCAAAACTTACTGTGCATCAGAGAACTCACACAGGGGAAAAACCCTTTGAATGTAATGAATGTAGGAAAACTTTTTCCCAGAAGTCATCCCTTACTGTACATCAGAAAAAACACAAAAGGGAGAAACCATATAAGTGTGTTCAATGCAGCAAAACATTTAACCAGACATCAGCTCTTATTAAACATCAAAGAACTCATGCAGGAGAGAAACTATATACATGTAATGAATGTGGTAAAACTTTCTTCCACAAATCATCCCTCACAGTACATCAGAGAACCCACACAGGGGAGAAACCCTACAGGTGTAATGAATGTGGGAAAACCTTCCACCAGAAGTCATGTCTCACAGCACATCAGAAAGCACACAGAAGGCAGAAATCTCTGTGAATCTGCAAATGTGGAAAAGCCTCTTGCCAGAATTCAGAATTCACTAATCTAAGAAAGTACAGAGAGAAGAAATCCCTGTCAACATCCTGAAAGTCGAGGAACCTCTTACTTGACTTACTCAGTTTACACTAGAAATAGTGAAGGGAAGAAACTTAATAAATACGAAACATATCTTGCCCAGAGATAAACTGCCATCTCAATGAGCAGCAGATATTTGATATTAGGAATATCTTATGAATATCTTGAATATATTATAGCTTTCAAAATAATTCATTCTTGATCATATATCAGAGGTTTTAGCTGACTAGAAATATACTGGTTTGGGAATTGAGAATAAAAAATCCCCTCTAGAAGTATACTAAACGTTTGTTTCTGATATGATACCAAAATTTTACTGAAAGTATTATATACACATAAATCATTGTGTAGTAGGAAGGTAATTGAAAAGCACAATTAAGTTGAGTAATTATAAGTATTATACTAAATGCAAATGCAGAGAGCCCCTGAGTTACATGAGTATGCTTTATAAGAGAAATATTGTATGTGTTGATTTTCTTACTGGAACACATCATCATCTTACGTAAGTGTACCTGTAATTTAATATTTTTTATGATGTGTTTAAAATTTCCCACACTAATACTTGTCTTTTTCAGCCACAAGAACAAAATGTATATTTTAAATAAAATATTTGTGGAGTGTAAATCTGTGTACTCAAATTTTTCTTGCTACTCTCTTGGCATATATATATATAAAAATATATGTGTTGCTATTATTACTAAACTACTTCCCCAATAAAGAATCCAGACAGTGTGTTTGTAAACTCAGAGTCAGCTAAATGGAATGGTAAACTGTGCAGTGGTTAAACAGAAAATTATTTAAAAGAATTTTGCTTCCACCTATGAACTTCTGCAGCATTTGCTGTCTTAATGTAAACACCCTGAAAACTGGGCAAGATATATGAAATAATTGGAAAAATGAAATAATATGTGAAATAACTGTTTTAAGCCATTGGACATTAGGAATTACACAACCATGATTCCTGAGAGAAGGAAGCAAATGTGGTCATCCCTACGATTGCTCCATCTTCCTGTCAGGAGGAAATTCCCCGACTATAGCATAGGTAAGGATAATTCCAAAATACCCTTACTCAACAAAGCATAGATATTTCAGACTTTAGGAATCTTAAGGCAGCCATAAGGTATGGCATAGCATACTGGCAATGGAGCTAGCAGAGAAAGCTTGAGCAATGTGAGTACCAATCTGCACATGCAAAGGGTGAGGCTCTTGATGGCCTGGCAAAGAACAGCTGCTGCTGAAGGCACAATTATTGGGGAACTCAAAGACAAACACTTCCCAGAGTTCACCAGCCAAGACCCTTCCTCCTTTAGATCCTAAGGTCGCAGTCTCTTCCCCTTTTAATGTTTTTTTTGAAGACCCCATGGATGTATTGGGAGTGAGCAAGAGTTGGAGCTGTTTTTGACACTGCCCAAGTCGTCTTGGGCTGCTGTTACACAATAACACACACTTGGTGACTTACACAGCAGACATTTATTTTCTCACAATTCTGGAGGCTAGAAGTCCATGATCAAGGTGTTGGCAAACTCCATTTCGGGTGAGGGCTTCCTGGGTTTTAGACAGCCGCTTTCTCCCTATATTCCCACATGGCTTTTCCTTGGTGCATGTGTGTAGAGAGTGCATGAGCTCTCTAGTATCTCATAAAGATGCTAATTCTGTTGGATCAGGGTCCCACCCTTATAACCTCATTTAACCTTCCCTACTTCCTTAGAGGTCCTGTCTCCAAATAAAACCGCACTTGGGGTTAGGGCTTCAACATGTGAATTTTGGAGGGACACGAACACTTAGTTTATAACGTTCTGCCCCGGCCTCTCAAAATCCATGTCCTTCTTGCGTTCAAAATACATTCATTCCATCCCAACAGCTCCAAAAGTCTTAGCTCATTACAGCATCAACTCTGTATGTCTGAAGTCCAATGTTTTACCTAAATACTTAAATCATGTAAGAGTGACCTCGAGGCACACTTCCCTGACAGCTATGAATCTGTGAACACAGACAAGTCACGCACTTCCACAACACAGTGGCGGTACAGGTATAGGATAGGCATTTTCGTTCCAAAAGAGAGGAATCAGAAAGAAGAGGTGATGGTCCCAAACACGTCCAAAACCTAGTAAGATAAATTCCATTAGACCTAAGGTTTGAGAATAAGCCTCTGGTTCAACGCCCTGCCTTGCTGGGGCGGTGGCCTTGCCCCCACGGCCCCAGGCAGCAGTCCCACCCCCAGGCTCCGGGCACCGGCAGCCTGACCTGTGTTTGGAACGAGGCCCTGCTCTCTGAAACCAAGGAGGCAGCCCTGATGATTTCTGAGGTGCCTTCAAGGCCATTCTTCCCTCTTCTTCGAGAATAGTACACTTCCCAAATAGCTGTACTGCCTCATCTTGCAGACTCCAAGAAGTCTGACGGCTTCCCCTTCTACTGGCAGTGTTTCTTATGGTATAATCCCTAATTTCTTTATCAAGTGGTAGGTGTTCTCTTCAGAACATGCTTTCTCAGTTTTCACAATATGGGCAGGCTGAAAATTTTACAAATCTTTAAGTTCTAGTTCTTTTTTGCTTAAAAATTTCTTCAACTCATCTCTGTCCCCTCAGATTCTACTATAAGCAGTCAGGAGGACTCAGGCTACACCTTCAACATTTTGCTTAGAAATCTCAGCTAAACATCCAATTTCATCACTTGCAAATTCTACCTTCCACAAAACACTGGAACACAATTCAGCCAGTTTCTTTGCTGCTTTATAATAAGGATTGCCTTTACTCCAGTTTCCAATAACACATTCCTGACTTCTGTCTGAGACCTCGCCAGCATGGCCTTTAATGTCATATTTCGACCCCGACATTGTGTTCATGGTGATATATGTATTCTCTAAAGATGATAGGGACTTTTTCTGTTTCTCCTATTTTCTTTCTGAGCCCTGACCAGAATTGCCTTTAATGTCCATATTTCTACCAGCACTCCCTCTAAGGCAATCTAGGCTTTTTCTAGCATGCATCTCAAAACTCTTCTGGCCTCTCCTCATCACCCAGTTCCAAAGCCATTTCCACGTTTTTAGGGGTTTATTATAGCAGCTCTCCATGGTACCAAAATCTGTATTAGTCTGTTGGTGCTGCCATACCAAAATACCACAGAAGGAATGGCTTAAATAACAGAAATTTGTTTTCTCAAGTTCAGCAGGCCAGAAGTCCCAGATCAAGGTGCTGGAAGATTCAGTGTCTAGTGAGGGCTCTGTTCCTGGCTTGCAGATGGCCACCTTCTTGCCATGTCCTCCCATGGCCTTTCCTTGGTGCCTGGGTTGAGAGAGAGAGAGAAAAAACAAACAAGAGCGAGCTGTCGTATCTCTCCATACAAGTACACTAATCCTATCGGATCAGTACCCCACACTTAGGACCTCATTTTACCTTAATTACATCATTAGATGCCACATCTCTAAATAGAGCCATACTGGGGGGTTAGGGCTTCAACATACGAATTTTGGGGGGATACAAACATTCAGTCCATAACAGATACTTAAAATGAGCCTTCCAGGCTCTGGAATGTCTAATTACCCTCCTCTTTCACTGGACTCCCTCTCTTCTATAAATGGGTAGAATTATCCATGTCTGGAAGACTGGAACTAACCCTTAAACAAACCCTCATTATTACACTAAGAACATATTCCCCTGCCTACCACCCAGGGGGTCCAGGAGTGGGGGCTCAGATGTGGTGACTCCGCAATTCCAACTCGGTGCGTGGACATGCTCTGCAGTCTTGGAGTAACATTCTATCAAAGAGAAAGGGAACTTGGGAGAGATTAGGAACCATGCTCAGTCTCCACGGTTGTTAGGGCCCTCATATCTTCCTTACCATTGGTGGTTCTTGCATTAACAAGACTGCTGCGCCAACTGCTCATACTGGGAGGGAGAGCAGGCCTGGTTCCCTGCAGAGGATGCAATTGAGAGGAAAGTCCTCCAGACTTGCAGTCATTGCTGGGGGACCCTAGGCGACTCATTTCCATCTCAGTGCTTCCAGTGCCTGTGTGGTATGTGCATTTCCTGAGGACCTACTATGCACCAGACCTGTGTTAAAAAATGCTCAAATTTAGATTTAACTTAGCAGTACATAGCAGATAATGGTGTCTCTGTGATAAAGATGAAGAGAGTGAGGATTAGAGAGAGGGCCCCACTTCCACAGCATTCCACAGGGAGGCAGGTTAGGTCTGCCTACCATCTAAGACAGAAATACAGAAATACATGACTGTGTACCCGGGATATCTTCTTATGCGTCTTTTTAAAATTAATTTTTATTTAACAAGTACTACCTAACTTATTCTTTTTCTAAATGAATTAATCAAGAGCAAAGTTAAGGTCTCCCATAATGTAATGACTGCAATATTAGGACTTACCACTCAGGGAACCAGTTTTGTTAGGTTACTGCTCACTCTTCCTGATCATTTCCTGTGCATTTAAATTCACATATAAGTACAAATGCCAAATATGTAACAGAATATTGACTTTTTTTTTTGAGACAGGGTCTCACTCTGTCCTGGAGTGCAGTGGCATCAGCATAGCTCACTGCAGCCTCAAACTCCTGGGCTCAAGTGATCCTCCCGGCTCAGCCTCCTGAGTAGCTGGTACTACAGGTGTGCACCACCACGCCTGGCTCATTTTTCTATTTTTTTGATAGAGTTGGGGTCTCACTCTTGCTCAGGCTGGTCTTGAACTCCTGAGCTCAAGTGATCCTCCCACCTCAGCCTCCCAGAGTGCTAGGATTACAGGCATGAGCTACCATGCTTGGCCAATAATAACATTTTATGAGGACTGGAATCATGAAAATTTGAAATCTGCCCTAAGAAATTAATACTATCAAATTTTATGTAAAATTTTCACTGATACAATTCCCAAATTATTTTATGATTATCTGGTATCACAAAATTTGAAGCTGGCATGCTCAGTCATTTAAGAATTGTGTTTTTGTTGCTGCATGGTTGTGGCAGTAATGAGGAAAACTATCATGTGTCAGTAGCCTAAGAATAAACTATGCTGTTATTTAGGTGATTTGGAGGTTTTGAAGTCAATTCATGGACTTTGACTTTTATTTAATATTTACTGTTATAATTTAATATCCAATTAAAATGTTATCCAGTGGTTTGTAAGATCGTGTAGGAGACTTACCTGAACCATCACCAGAGGGCTGAGAAGAAATTTTAAGTAACACTATGGTGCATTATCCCATTGGTTTATTGAAAATATAAGCTTAGAGCTGGGTCCAGTGGCTCATTAATCCCAGCACTTCGGGAGGAGGCCAAGGTGGGAGGATCTCTTGAGGCCAGGAGTCAAAGATCAGTCTGAGCAACGTAGTGAGATCCCCATCTCTACAAAAACTTTAAAAAACAATTATCCAGGCATGGTGGTACACACCTGTAGTCCTAGATACTTGGGAGGCCGAGGCAGGAGGATCGCTTGAGCTTGAGTTTGAGACTGCAGTGGGCTATGATTGCGCCACTGCACTCCAGCCTGGGCGACAGGGTAAGACCCTGTCTCTTGAAAAGGAAAGGAAAGGAAAGAAAAGAAAAGAAAATATGTGCTTAGAAAATACAAAGTAGCATTAAAAATGCTTAGAAAGCATAAAGAAACATTAAAAGCATGCTAGAGTGGTACAAATTTATACTCTGTAAGAATACATCCTCACTGTTTTATTCAGTCCCTGTGAGAAAATTGGTATAGAATTTTTAAATTAAAATTTTAAAAAGGATTTTTAGGATAACATCTATGATGCAGACAGTTCTGGATTGTTTTTTACTGATTGAATTTTTATTTGTTTCTTACATTTCAGTGTTTAGATTTTAGGATATGTATATAATTTTTTAAAAAATGAGATCATACCTTACATATTCTTTTGTAACTTGTATTATAAATTTTATGATTTGCTGTGAATTCTCCCATGACCCTGTTTCATCTTGAAAACATCCTTAATGGCCAAATATTTTTCCACTTTTCAAAACTGCATTTGCTTTTACCCATATCGTATTTTTTGACATTTAGATAGCTTCTATTTTTGCTCCTGAATGGGACTTCTTCCCTTAAAAGAAAGCAAGATAATTTTGACCAACCTGAACTGAAGGAAATGACAAAGCTGAACAAAGTATTTTTAAAAATCTTTCTGGATGTATCAGATAACTAATAAGACTTCAATTACTGGGATGTGATACAGAGAACAGGCATTCCAAGACATCAGCACAACATGTAAGACTGCCTTTGCTGCGGAGATTTGGGCTGATCTGAAAGAAGCAACAGGCTGTGGTTTGCTTTTGAGAGTGTTGCAGGGTTGATGGGGCACAAAGCTCTGTGCCCCAGATGGACCACGATAAAACACCTCTGCCTTGACTGGAGCCATGGAGGATTCTGCATATATATAATGAACAGAAAGAAAACCCAGCCTTCTCACAAATTGCATCAAGGCTTCAAGATGGGAGGTCTTGACATTCTTAGGCTCTGAAATTTTATAAAGATATCAAGGAGTGTTTGTGTCCCCAAGTTCCATGTAGAAGCAAGAAAAATTACTCGAGGAAGAAACATCACCCTAGGCCTCAAATACATTTTAAAAAATTCTTTTCAATTACAGTATAATAGAATTCTGTTTTAAGCAAATATAACTTTTAAGAAGGAGGGCCAAATAAAGAGTTTTAGAAGACAAAATGAGAGTTTTCTCTCAGAAGATTTGGGCTAAAAGAATATCAAAAGGATATTCTTCAAAGAAAAACAGAACAATCCCAGATGGAATGACCCAGATTAAGGAAGGAATGAAGTGCAATGAATGTGGTAAATATGTGCATAAATATGAATGAATATTGACTGTTTAAGACATAACAGGTTTTAGTGGAAAACGTTTAAAATATATGGACTTGACTTTGATCCAGACTAGAGCAAAACTTTTAAAACTGTATGACAATTTGGGAAATTGGAACAATGACTGGATATTTTGTAATATTGAGGGATTATTAGTTTTTCAGGCATTGTAGTTACTAGGTTTTTCAAGAGTCCCTATGTTTTAGAGATAGAAACAAATAAAATTTTTTAACATTTTAAAAATATTTAAAATAATGCAAGTTACATAATATATAAGGTATGATCTCACTTAAAAAAAAACTATACACACATTGTAAAATCTAAATACTGAAATGTAAGAAATAAAGAACTTTCAACAGCATGCAGAGAATTGAAACATAGGCACCAATAGGTCTGGATGTGGGTGAACTGATTTTAAAAATGTATCAGAATTATTTATAATAACTCTAAACTGGGAAAACACATCTCTCCATCCACAGAATAATGCATATCTGTTATGGTTTATTCATGGAGTGGAATAATAGATAACAATGAAAATGAATGAACATATGAAACTTGGATGAATCTAATGTGCAAGTTGAACACAGGAAGCCATCCACAAATGAGATCATTTTGATACAATAAAAAAATCATAGAAGTGCTTACCATAAAATTCAGGATGTTGGTTACTTTGAAGAGAGTATATGATTGGGGACAGTTACCTGGAGAACTTCTGGGCTGCTGGCAATGTTCTAATTTTTACTTGAGTGTATATTTATGTTTTATGCAGTACTCTGTATGTGTTATATTTCATAATAAAGGGGCATAAACAAGAGTTTATGTTATTAATAAACTTGTAGTTGCATTATTTTATTTGGAGGAAATTTGGCTTCATAGAAGTAATTTGACATGACTTAAAAAAATCAATGATAGATAAAACTGCAAAGTTATTAACATTTATTAGGAATTAAAGACATAATCACATTTTTTTTTTAAGAGACAAGGTCTTGCTCTGTCACCCAGGCTGGAGTGCAGTGGCATGATCATAGTTCACTGGCACCTTTAACTCCTGGGCTCAAGGGATCCTTCCACCTCAGCCTCCCAAGTAGCTAGGACTACAGGCCTGTGCCACCATGCCCGGATAGTTTTTTAAATTTTTTGTGGAGATGAGGTCTTGCTGTTTTGCTCAGGCTGGTCTTGAACTCTTGGCCTTAAGCGATCCTCCCGCCTCGGTGTCCCAAAGTGCTGGAATTACGGGTGTAAACCACTGCACCTGGCCCATAATCACATTTTGACCAGATATATACCAGCAGAATTTATCTGGATAGACAAAATATTCAAGAAACAAAATTAAGAAAATCATACACATAAATTCATTGAATTAAAATTCTAAAAAAATATACAACTGATTGATGGCACACATCTTATTTTTGAAATTTATTATTATTATTTAATGATTTTTTTTTCTTTTGGTAGAGATGGGTTCTTACTCTTTTGCCCAGGTTGGTCTTGAACTCCTAGCGTCAAGTGTCCCTCCCACCTAAGTCTCTGAAAGTACTAGGCTTACAGGAGTGAGCCACTTACTTTTGAAATTTATATAGAAAGGAATTGATATGGATTACAATAATCTCTGCAAAGATAATACTGGAAAAACTGGAAATGATTAAATTGTGAAGAATGGAAAATTCACTTAAGGATAAAAGAGGCTTCACTGTTTTATTGCAGAAAATCCTCTCTCAAAGCAAATTCACCAGTGTTGGTATAATTCTTTTTTATTTTTTTTGAGACAGGGTCTTGCTATGTTGCCCAGACTGGTCTCAAACTCCTGGGCTCAAGCAGTCTTCCATCTCATCCTCCCAAGTAGGTGGGATTACAGGTGTGAGCCACTACGCCTGGCTTTGGTATAATTCTGATGACAATGTTTCCATTTCTAGATGTTTCCAAACATCCTTGGATCCAAATGGTATGTCAAAAAGTGATGTCAAAATGTCCTGTGCCTCCTGCCTTCTTGCTATAATCTTACAAAGTGCCCCATAATGATCTTCATAGATGCTATGTTCATTTATAATTCCATAGTTGGGTTGTTTATTATTTGAATAATCTCTATTTTACTACACTGTGAAGGCAGGAGTGATGTGTTTTGCTCACCATGGTTTCCACAGCACAAAGAACAATTTTTGCCACATGACATATACTCTTTAAGTGTTGAAGTGAATGTATGAAGGAGTAGTTTAATGATTGCTGTCCCTTATTTTTATAAACATTTGCATAAACAGACCTTCTAAGAGTTGCAAATAACTGTTTTTGGAGTTGAAAGAGTCATCAATGAGTGAGTGGGTGCAAGAATATTTCTTAGGCAGGATATCCAAGTTCCATCTTACGGAGTAGACACTAGTGGAAGAAGGGACTTGTAAATCACATAGATAAGAGGGATACTGTTAGAGTCATCAGGTATTAGTGCATCCGGCAACCCCACCCATCCTTCCAAATAGTTATTTTTTCCTTTGAGAATTATCACTGCAGAACTTGTTCACCCACTAGTATGTTTCTGGTACTTCCATGTTTCCCACTTTCCTTCCACTGAGAGGATTCAATGAAGATGTGAAACTCTGTCTGGAGTGGGGCTCACAAGAAGTTTTCTTTTTATTCAGCAAAATTGTAGTGTTCTTTCTGCATTCTAGAAACTTCATTAGCCTCAAGGGAAACAAGTGAACATGACAGTTTCAATTCCTGCTGCAAAGACCTTTTGTATTCACCACCAGGTCTCTTGTGGATTTTTATTAGGTGCAATTCCCAACTGAGAATAAATTTTGCCCTAAGAAGTGAGGTCCTCCAAATAATTGGCTTATTGTTGGAGTTAGGACTTTGGACAGGAAGGATACAGATAGTGAAATCTTGAAAACTTGGGCGAATGCCACTGTGAAATGGTAGGAAACATTTTGAATATTGACATGCACTAGTTTCTTTTTTTGTTGCATTCAGCAAAGTTCTGATAATAGAGATAAACTAATACTTCATCCAGGCATATTGCAGGAAGAGATGGAAGGAAATCGTGGATTTCTGATACAGGTATTCTGTGGCTGGACCTGCAGTCTAAGCTAAGCTCCCAAATGTAAAGCCTTGTACAACTGAATAATCTAGGCACATCTATGGAATCTAAGAAGCAGTTAGAATGGTAACTCTGAGTGGACATTCTTAGGTGGAGAATATTGATCCAAAATGCTTTAAGAAGCAAATTTCCTAGGTATTTCTTTACCAGACAAATCAGTTGAGCTTGCTGGCATGGGTGGCATGAAGGGTGTTTCTTCCTCAGCAGAGCTGGTACATTTTTTCAGTTGAGTTTTTATTTATTTGGAGATTAAACAAAGTCATAGAGTATGAACAAAAAATGCCTAAAAGATTTTGATTAAAACATATGGTTTTATTGTACATATTTTTAAAAATACATAAAATTTACTAATTTTAAATGTACATGTCTTTAAATACATGTATATTGATTTACATAAAACTACAACCTACATCAAGATATGGAACATTTATTTTACATATTAATGCCATGTTACTTATCACATAAAGTCTCCTAAATGCTACATCCTATATTGTATGTTTTATACAAAACATGTTATATGCTTGGATTCTGACCAATAAAAATGTTGCTCTCTATTTTTATTTCTATGACCTATAGTTTCCATTGTCTTTAAATCCTTTTATCCTTTGTTTTATACAAATGTGGGTATCCTAGGTTAGAGAGTGATTTTTGACCCAATTTCAATTTTTTCACAAGGATATTTAACCAGTTTATGAGTATAACTCATCTGTACATCTGTCAATCTATTATATGCTAATTTTAATGTTTCCTTACTGTTTTTCTTTGTTTTCTTACCACTTCCTCTGTAATCCAAAAAATTGGAATGTATATATTCTATTTTTTCCCCTAACACTTATTTTAATGTCAAATTTACTTATATGAACTACTATATGATGCAGTAACTATTGTTTTTCCCCATGCAACATGTACATACAATAAGGTTTTATCCACCCTCTCCCCAACCAGTGATTTGGAAGTTTTCTTTTTACACTATCAGTATTAACATTATGGAAAACGTGCTACTTTTTCCCCCCATAATTAAAAACTAGGGGGAAAAGCCTGTACTGTTTTCCAATTTTGACAGATTAACATTTAGAATGCTTTTATTCTAACTGTCCTGTCTACAGTGAAAAAACCCTTTCATTTTACTTATGTTTAGCTTAAGAACATGCATATATTTAATCTACAATACTACATGCTGAAAATAAAACAGTATTTATTTGTCCAATATACCAATATATTGAACATCTGGCATGCCCTTTCACAGTTTAAATCCATCTAAACTGAAATTTTCGACCCAGCTTACATTTCTATTTTTGTATTTAGTTTTAATACTCTCTATATAACAATGTAAACTTAATGTTCCTTAACTAGCTTTAGTGTTTACCATTAATTCTTTCAAACAACCACCTCCCTACTCGAGTTATTTTAATTCTGGCTCTCTCTTGGCTGCAGTAAATCATAAAGCAAAACTTTCAAGGAAGGTTCTTGGTTGATATACTTTCTTAACCCCTGCATATCTGAGAATGTCTTTGAGTTGCCTTCATACAGAAATGATAACTTGGCAGGGTATATAATTCTTGGCTCAAATTTTTCCCTTAAAACTCTGTAGATATTGTTCCATTGTCTTCTGGACATTTAGAGTTGCAAGAGAAAAATCTGAGGTCAGCCTGACTTTTGTCCCTTTATAGGTAACCTGCTTTCTCTGTCTGGATGCTTGCAAAATTTTATCTTTATCCTTGAAATTTAAAAATGTCACCAGAATGTGCCTAGGTGTTGCTTTTTTTGCGTTAAATTTTAAAGGTACCCTGTGAGCTGTTTCTACTTGTAGATCTAGTTCATTCTTCAATTCTGGAAATTTTTCTTCAATTCGTTCCTTAATTATTGTTTCAGCTCTGTTTGCTTTGTCCTGTTCCGGGTAGTCCTTTCAACATAGATTGTGTCTCCTGGACCTGCCCTTGAGATCTCTCTTTCTCCTCTTTTCTTATCTTCATTTCTTTCCCCCTTTTCTCTGCATTTTGTGAGAATTGGTCTTGTTTTGCATTTACTTCAGTAATTTGATTTTGTGGCCAGTCCAGCTTGCACATTTCCATTAACTCTCTCAACTCCCTGATACTCTCCAAGCGCTCTGACGTTACCTTCTTTACCGTTGCGCGTAAGTCTTTAAGACTCCGTATTATATGAGGCTCAATCCCTTCTGTCTCTTCTGCTTGCACCACTATATCCGTTTCAAGAGGAGGCATTTTCTTGATTACTTGGCGGTTCTTTCTTCTGAACTGTGGTATTACGACCTTTTCAGTAGCTCTTGTTAGCAATAGGGACCCAAATTGAAGATTAAAGGAGGTCTCCCCCATTGTACATATTTAAATGTTATGAATGTGGTTGTTAGACTGATATTTTTTTCTCTGCATGTTTTTATTCAGGATAAAAGGATAAAAGAGTGTCATGCAAGCACTAGGCATTTAAAAATCAGCTTTATTGAATTAAAATTTATGAAAATAATATTTATGATTTTTAAGTGCACAATTTTAGGAATTTTTGACAAATATATACATTTGTGTAACCACCATCACAAACAGGATAGATTGCATGGGTTGGCAAACTTTTCTATAAGGGACCAGATAGTAAATACTTTAAGTTTTGCATGATCTCTGTCACAACTACTCATCTTTGTCATTGTAGTGCAAAAGTGGCCATAGACAACACATAAATGAATGAACATGGCTGTCTTCCAATAAAATTTTATTTTATAAAACCAAGCAACTGGCTGGATTGGACCTGTGCACTCTAGGTGGCCAACAACTGATAGAGAACATTTCCATCACCCCCAAAATGTCTTCATGGCACTGTGCAATCAGTCCCTTTTGTGCACCTCAGCCCTTGGCAGCAGCTGATCTGATTCTTATCATTATAGTTTTGCCTTTTCTGTAGTTTCATAAAAATGGAATTATAATCATGCAGTATGTACTCTTTTCTGTCTGGCTTTTTCACTTAGTAAAACACTTCCAAGATTCACCCATGCATTCTATTTATGGATGTTCTTCAATTTATTTATTTAACCACGCACTTGAAGGACATTTGGCTTATCTCCAGTTTTGGGCTACTGTGAATAAAGGTGTAATGAACATTTATGTAAGATTTTTCTGTGAACATAAGGTTTAATTTCTCTGGGATAAATGCACAAGAATACAATTGCTGGGTCACATGGTAAGTGTTTGTTTACATTTTTAAGAAACTGCCAAACTAATTTCTGGAGTGGGATTCCATTCCATATTCCTACCATTAATGTATGAGAGATCATTTTTTTTTCATATCCTTGCCTTCACTTGTTATTTTTACTATTTTTATTTTAGCTGTTTTAATATGTACATAGTGATAATTCATTCTGGTTTGAATTTATATTTCTCTAATAGCTAATGGTGTTGAACATCTTTCTATGTGCTTTTTTGCCATCTGTTTCTTTGCTTTGGTGAAATGTCTCTTTATGTCTTTTGTCCCTTCTCTAATTGAATTGTTTTCTTACTGTTGAGTTTTGAGAGTTCTTGTGATATTGTCCTGTGTCAGATATGTGGTTTACAAATATTTTCTTCCAGTATGTAGCTTGTCATTTTATCTTCTTAACAGGGTCTTTCACATTGCAAAACTTTTACATTTTGATGAAATTTAATTTTTGCATGTATTATTGCTTTATGCATTATGCTTTTGGTATTGTCAAAGAACTCTTTGGCTAGCCTTAGGTACTAAAGATTTTCACCAGTGTTTTCTTCTGCAAGTGTTACAGTTTTACATTTAAAACCATGATCCATTTTGAATTAATTTTTGTATTAGTTGGGGGTTTAGGTTGAAGTTTTTTTTTTTTTTGCCTGTGTATATCTAATTGCCTCAGCACTATTTGTTTAAAATATTATCCTTTCTCCATTGAATTGCTTTTGTACCTTTATCAGAAATTAGTTGTCTGTACTTGTATGGGTGGGTCTATTTCTGGATTCTCTCTTCTGTTCCATTAAACTGTGTATCTTCCCTTGTCAATTCCAAACTGTGTTGATTGCTGTAACTGTAAGAAAGTCTTAAAGTTGGGTAGAATGATTTCTTTGTTTTTATTCTTTTTTTGTAATTTTCAGCATATAAGTCCTGTATGTGTTTTATTAGATTTATACCTAAGTATTTCTTTTGTTATTGTTGAGTGATTATAAATGGTATTTGGTTTTTAATTTCAGTTTTCACATGATCATCACTAGTATATGGAAATGCAGTTGATATTGATATGTTGATCTTGTATTGTATCTTGATGAACTCACTTATTCTAGTAGTGTGTGTGTGTGTGTGTATTCCTTTGAATTTTCTATGTAGACAATCATGTTATTTGCAAATAGTGATAGTTTTGTTTCCTTCCAATCTATATGTCTTCTATTTCCTTTTTATTACTTTATTGAACTGACTAGGACTTCCTGTACTATGTTGATTAAGGGTCATGAGAGTGGAATCCTTGCCTTGTTCCCAATCTTAAGAAGAATGCACTGTCTTTCATCATTAAGTACGATAGTAACTGTAGGTACTTTTAGGTGCTCTTTGTCAAGTTGAAGAGGTTTCTCTCTATTCCTAGCTTGCTGAGAGTTTATTATTATACAAATGGGTGTTGAATTTTGTCATATGTTTTTTCTGTGTCATTTGATATGATGTGCTTTTGCTTCATTAGCCTATTAATATGGTGGATTAATATACTGAACCATCCTTACATTCCTGGAATAAACCTCACTTGGTCATGGTGTATGATTCTGTTTATATATTTCTGGATTCAATTTGCTAGTGTTTTTTTTTTTTGAGGCTTTTTTTGTGTGTGTCTATGTTCATGAAGGATATCAATTCATAGTTTTCTTTGTACTATCTGACAGTTTTGGTAATACTGATAGTGTAACACTGGTGTCATATAATGAACCGGAAGTATTCCCTCATATATTTTCCAGAAAAGAGTGTGTAGAATTGAAGTAAATATTGATATAAATTCTTTAAACATTTGGTAGAGTTCTCCAACAAAACTATCTGGGCCTGGAGACTTATTTTTAGGGAAGCTTGTATGTAATTACAAATTCACTTTCTTTAATAGTTATGGGACTATTCAGAGTATTTGTATTTCATATTAGGTTAATTTTGGTAGTTTGTATTTTCCAAGGAATTGTTCTGTTTTATTTAAGTTGTTGACTTTATGTGTGAAGAGTTGTTCATAGTATACCCTTATAATCCTTTTTTTTTTTTTTTAATTTCAGAATATCATGGGGGTACAACACTTTGGCCATACACATTGCCTCTGTTCTGCCCGTGTCAGAGCCACAATCGTGGTCGTCTCCCAAACTGTGCTCCCCACATCCATTCAGTGAGAGTTTTTCCCATCCCTTCCACCCCCCTCCCGCCCGCCCGCCCTCTGATGAATGTTATTGCCCTGTGTGATGTAAGTGTTCATCAGTTAGTACCAGTTTGATGGTGAGTACCAGTGGTGCTTGTTTTTCCAATCCTGTGACACTTCGCTTCGAAGAATGGGTTCTAGCTCCGACCAGGATAATACCAGATGTGTTAATTCACTGTTGTTCCTTATTGCTGAGTAATACTCCATGTGTATACCCTTATAATCCTTTTAATGTGGAGTCTGTAATGATATCCTTTGTGTCATCCCTGATGTTGGTAATTTGTGTTTTCTCAATTTTTTCCTTTATTAGCTTTGCTAGAGGTTTATCAATTTTATGGATTTCTTCAAAGAACCAGCTTTTTGTTTTATTGATTTATCGCTATTTTTCTCTTTTCAGTTTCATTGTTTGTACACTGTATTATTCCTTTCCCTCACCTTGTTTTAGGTTTATTTTGTTTTTATTCTAGTTCTTGAGGTAGAAGCTCTGATTATCGATTTTTGAGACTTTTCTTCTTTTCTAAAATAAGCACTTAATTTTTACACATCATTCTCTTAGCACTGCTGTAGCTGTCACAAATTTTTGTTACATATTCATATTTATTTCCTTGAGGTTTCTTCTTGACCCACAGATTATTTAGAAATGTGTTATTTAATTTCTGAGTGATTGGAGATTTCCCTGTTTTGTTTTTCATTTCTAATATGATTTTATTGTAGTCATACAACCCAGTATGATTTCAGTTCTTTTAAATTTGCTGAGGTTTTTTTTTTTGTTATGGCTCAGGTTATGGTCTATCTTGGTGAATATATTTCATGGGTTCTTGGGGGGAAAAAAGTGTATTCTGCTGCTGTAGCGTGGATGATTCCATATGTCAATTACATCCTGTGGGTTGATTGTGTTGTTGAGTTATTTTATATTCCTGCTGATTTTATGTCTAATAGTTCTATCAATTCCTGAAAATGGGATGTTGAATTCCATGACTACAATTGTAGATTTGTCTATTTCTCCTTTTAACTCTATCAGTTTTGCTTTGTGTACTTTGAGTCTCTTCTCTTTTGTGGCTCTGCCATTTTATTTTTAGTTTTTTGTTTGTTTGCTCTCTTTTTTGTTTCTCTTTTCTTTTTATTGCCTTCCCATGGGTTAATCAGTTTTTAGAATTTCATTTTGATTTATTTTTAGTGTCTTTGAGATATCACTTTTCACATGAGTATATAGCCATCACCAAGACCAATTGATAGTACCCAGCACCCAGAAGGCTTCCTTGTGCCCTTTTCAAGTCCACATAGAGGTAACCACTCTTCTGAATCCTAATACTATAGATTAGTTTTGCCTACCTTAGACATGGGATGGGGATACTTAGATGCAGCTACGAAATTTGAATGCTCAAATTCCCTTCCTTGCTGAAGACTTTCTCTGTCTGATGGAACCATCATTTCTCCACATTAAAGCTTTTAGAAGGCAAAATAAGAGGCAGTTGTCTCAGATGCTGATTTTCCTCAGGGCACACCTCTACCACCCCTCACTGTCTCCAGACCCATTATTAAACATCCCAGTCAGGGAAATAAAACACTGCTTCAGGAGGAGCCCATAACCCAGAAGATTAATAAGGCCTTGCCAATCTGTAGAGGCAGGATGCCAGGCAGCTTTACGTAGAAATCCTAAGGATTAAACCAAGGAGGATGACTCAATAAAATACTAGTAAACCGAATTCAACAGCACATCAAAAAAATAATCTATCATGACCAAGTGGGCTTCATCCTAGGGATGCAAGGATAGTTCAACATATGTAAATCAATAAATGTGATTCACCATATAAACAGAAGCACAAACAAAGGCCATGTGATCATCTCAGTAGATGCAGAAAAAGCATTCGACAAAATTCAGGACCCTTTTATGATAAAAACTCTTAACAAAATAGGCATAGAAGGAACATATATCAACATTATAAAAGCCATATATGACAAATCCACAGCCAACATCATTCTGAATGGGGAAAGGTTGAAAGCATTCCCACCAATAACTGGAACAAGACAAGGGTGCCCACTGTCACCACTTCTATTCAACATAGTGCTGGAAGTCCTAGCCAGAGCAATCCAGCAAGAGAAAGAAATAAGGGGTATCCAAATTTGGAAAGAGGAGGTCAAACTATCACTTTTTGCTGATGATATGATCTTATATCTAAAAAACCCCAAAGACTCCTCCAAGAGACTCCTGGAATTGATAAATAAATTCAGCAGAGTCTCAGGCTACAAAATCAATGTACACAAATAAGTAGCATTTCTATACACCAATAACAGTCAAGCTGAGAATCAAATCAAAGACTCAATACCATTCACAATAGATACAGAGAATATAAAATACCTAGGAGTATATTTAGCCAAGGAGATGAAAGATTGCTACAAAGAGAACTATGAAACACTGAGGAAAGAAATCACAGAGGACACAAACAAATGGAAAAATATATCATGCTCATGGATCTGTAGTATCAATATTGTTAAAATGTCTGTACTACCCAAAATGATTTATAGATTCAGTGCAATCCCCATCAATCACAGATCTGGAAAAAATAATTCTATGCTTCATTTGGAACCAGAAAAGAGCCTGAATAGGCATATTAATTTTCAGAAAAAAGAATAAATCTGGAGACATCACATTACCAGACTTCAAACTATACTACAAGGCCATAGTAACCAAAACAGCATGATATTGGCACAAAAATAGAGACATAGACCAATAAAACAGAGTAGAGAACCCAGATATAAAACCATCCACAGACAGCCAACTGATCTTTGGCAAAGAAGACAACAATATACACTGGGGAAAAGAAGCCCTATTCAATAAATGGTGCTGGGAAAATTGGATAGCCACATGCAGAAGAATGAAACAGGATCCATATCTCTCACCACTTACAAAAATTAATTCAAGATGGATAAAAGACTTAAATGTAAGGCATGAAACAGAATTCTAGAAGAAAATGTTGGAAAAACTCTTTTAGATATCAGCCTAGGCAAAGAATTTATGAATAGCCCAATGGCAATCAGAGCAACAACAAAAATAAATAAATGGGACTTGATTAAATTATTATAAAAAGCTTATGCACAGATAAGGAAATAATCAACACAGCAAATAGAGAACCTACAGAATGGGAGAAAACATTTGCATGCTATATATTTGATAAAGGGCTATTACCAGAATCTACAAAGATCTCAAGCAAATCAGCAAGAAAAAAACAAACAACCCCATAAAAAGTGGGCAAAAGACATGAACAGAAGCTTTTCAAGGGAGGATAGACAAATGGCCAAAAAACATATGAAAAAATGCTCAGCATCACTAATCGTCAGGAAAATGCAAACCAAAACCACAATAAGATCACCTTACCCCAGTTAGAATGACTTTTATTAGAAAGCCCAAAAACAATAGATGCTGGCATGGATGCAGAGAGAAAAGAACGCTTATACACTTTGGTGGGACTGCAAATTAGTACAACCTCTAGGGAAAACAGTATGGAGATTCCTCAAAGAACTAAAAGTAGATCTACCATTTGATCCAGCAATCCCACTACTGGATATTTACTCAAAGGAAAATAAGTCATTTTGTCAAAAAGACACCTCTACTTGGATGTTTATTGCAGCACAATTCACAATTGCAAAGATGTGGAATCAACCCAAGTGCCCATCAGTTCATGAGTAGATTAACAAAATGTGGTACATGCACACTATGGAATACTATGTGGCCACGAAGAAGGATGAATTAAGGCCTTTTGCAACAATTTGGATGGAAGTGGAGATCATTATCCTAAGTGAAGGATCTAAAGATGGATCTCACTGCTGGGTATCTACCCAAAGGAAAAGAAGTCATTTTATAAAAAAGATACCTTCACTTGAATGTTCATTGCAACACAATTCACAATTGCAAAGATGTAGAATCAACCTAAGTGGAAAAACTAAAGACTGGAATGGAAAAACAAACAGCACATGTACTTGCTATTAAATTAGGACTAACTGATAAGCACACATGTACACAGAGGGAAGTAAAACTCAGTACAAATCAAGCAGGGGGGAAGAAGGAGGAGGGGTTTGGTGAAAACCTACCTAACAGATACAATGAACACTATCTGGGTGATGAGCACACTTATAACCCTGACTCAAGCATAAAAAAACCAAAAACATTTGTACTCCTGTAATATTTTGAAATAAAAAAATAATAATTAAAAAACCAAAACAAACAAACAAACAAACAAAAAACCCCCAAGGAGGATGAAATATGTTCCTCCTTCTGGTGGGTTAATCAGTTTTTAGAATTTTAGAATTAGTGAATACATTTACACAGGTGCATTTACTTGGGATCTAGTGTTTATTTGTATTTTTTTTTTCCTTTCAAAATATTAAGAGGGTACCAATGTTTTTGTTACATGGATACCATGTATAGTGCTTAGGTCAGGGCTTTTGGTGTGCCTGTCACCAGAATAATGTTCATTGTACCCAGTAGGTAAGTTTTTATCCATCACCCCTCCCACCATCCCCCCTTCTTGGTTTCCAATGTCCTTTATATATCTTTGTGCCTATGTGTAACCATCATTTAGCTCCCACTTATTAGTGAGAATATATGGTGTTTGGTTTTCTATTCCTGAGATAGGATAATGATCTATTCCTTGGGATAATGGTCTCCACTAACATCCAAGTTGCTGCAAATGACATTATTTCATTCTTTTTTTTTTTGACTGAGTAGTTCTCCATATACATATACACCAACACACTACATTTTCTTTATCCACTCATGAATTGATGTGCACTTAGGTTGATTCTACATCTTTGCAATTGTGAGTTGTGTTGCAATGAACATTCAAGTGAAGGTGTCTTTTTTATAAAATGACTTCTTTTCCTTTGGGTAGATACCCAGCAGTGAGACTGCTGGATTGAATGGTAGGTCTACATTTATTCCTTTGCAGAATCTCCATACTGTTTCCCATAGAGGTTGTACTAACTTGCAGTCCCACCAACAGTGTATAAGCATTCCTTTGTCTCTGCATCCATGCCAACATCTATTGTTTTTTGACTTTTTAATAATGGCCATTCTGATAGGGGTAAGGTGATATCTTATTGTAGTTTTAATTTGCATTTTCCTGATGATTAGTGATGTTGAGCATTTTTTCATATGTTTTTTGGCCATTTGTCTATCTTCTTTTGAAAAACTTCTGATTATGTCTTTTGCCCATTTCTTGGCGGGGTCGTTTTTTTCTGGCTGATTTGTTTTGGTTCTTTGTAGATTCTGCATATTAACCATTTGTTGGATATATAGCTTGCAAATATTTTCTCCCATTCTGTAGGTTGGTTGTTCACTCCGTTGATTATTTCCTTTGCTGTGCAGAAGCTTTTTAATTTAATTGAATCCCATTTATTTGTTCTTATTGTTGCTGTATTTGCCTTTGGGGTCTTAGTCATAAATTCTTCGCCTAGGCTGATGTCTAGAATAGTTTTTCCTATGTTTTATTCTAGAATTTTTATGGTTTCATGCCTTACATATAAGTCTTTTATCCATCTTGAATTAATTTTTGTATATGGTGAGAGATAGGGATCCTGTTTCATTCTTCTGTATGTGGTTATCCAATTTTCCCAGCTCCATTTATTGAATAAGGCTTTCTTTCCCCAGTGTGTGTTGTTGTCTGCTTTGTCAAAGATCAGTTGATCGCAGCTATATGGTTTTATTTCTGGGTTCTTTATTGTATTCCATTGGTCTATGTCTCTCCTTTTACACCAGTACTATGCTGTTTTGGTTACTATAACCTTATAGTATAATTTGAAGTCAGGCAGTGTGATGCCTCCAGATTTATTCTTTTTGCTTAAGATTGCTTTGGCTATTTGGGCTCTGTTTTGGTTCCAAATGAAGCTTAGAATTATCTTTTCTAGAACTGTGAAATATGTTATTAGTATTTTGATGGGGATTGTGTTGAATCTGTAAATCCCTTTGGGCAATATGGACATTTTAACAATGTTGATTCTGCCAGTCCATGAGCAAGGGGTGTTTTTCCAATTGTTTGTGTCCTCTACGATTTCTTTCTTCAGTGTTTTGTAGTTCTCCTTGTAGAGATCTTTCACCTCCTTGGTTAAGTATATTCCTAGGTATTTTATTTTCCTTGTAGCCATTGCGAATGGTATTGAGTCCTTGATTTGACTCTCAGCTTGACTGTTATTAGTATATAGAAATAATTGTGTACATTGATTTTGTAACCCAAGACTTTGCTGAATTTATTTACCAATTCTAGGAGTCTTTTGGTGGAGTCTTTAGGGTTTTTTAGATGGAAGAATGTGTCATCAGCAAACAGGGATTGTTTGACCTCCTTTTTCCTGATTTGGATGCCCTTTATTTCTTTCTCTTGCCTGATTGCTCTGCCTCGGACTTCCAATACTCTGTGGAATAGAAGTGGTGATGGTGGGCACCCTTGTCTTGTTCCAGTTGATAGTGGGAAGGCTTTCAACCTTTCCCCATTCAGAATGATGTTGGCTGTGGATTTGTCATATATGGCTTTTATAATTTTGAGGTATGTAGCTTCTGTGCCTAGTTTGTTGAGGGTTTTTTTAAAAATCATGAAACTGTGCTGGATTTTATCACATGCTTTTTCTGCGTCTATTGAGATGATCATGTGGTCTTTATTTTTGCTTCTGTTTATATGGTGAATCACATTTATTGATTTGCCTATGTTGAACCCTCCTTGCATCCCTGGGATCAAACGCACTTGATCATGGTGAATTATCTTTTGATGTGTTGTTGAATTCAGTTTGCTATTATTTTGTTGAGGATTTTTGTATCTATGTTCATAAAGGATATTGGTCTGTAGTTTTCTTTTTTTGTTGTGTCCTTTCCTGGCTTTGCTATCAGGGTGATACTGGCTTCATAGAATGAGGTAGGGAGGATTCCCTCCTTCTTAATGTTATGGAATAATTTCTGTAGGATAGGTACCAATTCTTCTTTGTAGGTCTGGTAGGACTTGGCTGTGAATCCATCTGGTCTGAGTTTTTTTTTTGTGGGGGGTGGAGGGGAGAGATTTTTTTTTTATTACTGCTTTAATATTGCTGCTCATTTTTGGTCTGTTCAGGATTTCTATTTCTTCCTGATTCAGGGTTAGGAGGTTGTGTTCTTCCAGGAATTTATCTATTTCCTCTAGGTTTTCTAGTTTGTTTGTGCAGGGGTTTTCACAGTATTCAGAGGTGATTTTTTTTTAATTTCTGCAGTATCAGCTGTTATGTCTCCTTTTTCATTTTTGATTGAGCTTTTTTGAGTCCTTTTTCTTCTATTTATGGTTAATCTGGCTAGTGGCCTTTCGATTTTGTTTATCTTTTCAAAGAACCAACTTTTTGTTTCATTGATCTTTTGTATTGTTTTTTTCCCTCACTTTAACTCAAAAGCTATTTTGTATTTTTTTGTTTCAATTTTGTTTAGTCCTGTTCTGAGCTTTGTTATTTCTTTTATTCTGCTGGCTTTGGGCTTGGTTTGTTCTTCTTTTTCTAGTTCCTTGAGATGTGACATTAGGTTATTAATTTGTGATGTTTCTGTCTTTTTGTTATGGGCATTCAAGGCTTTGAACTTTCCCCTTAGGACTGCTATTTACTGTATCCCATAGATTTTGAAAGCTTGTGTCCCCTTTGTCATTCAGTTTGAGGAGTCTTTTGATTTCCATCTTAATTTTATCATTGACCCAAGGATTGTTCAGCAGCAGGTTGTTTAATTTCCATAACTTTGTGTAGATGTGAGTGTTTCTCTTGGAATTGTGGTCTTCTGAGACCACAGTTTTCTTCCACTGTGGTTTGAGAAGATACATGATATGATTTCAATTTTTTGAATTTTCTGAGATTTGTTTTGTGGCCTAAGATATGATCTTGGAAATTGTCCCTTGTGCTGATGAGAAGATTGTATATTCAGTAGTTTTTGGGGAGAATGTTCTGTAAATGTCTGTTAGGTCCATTTGTTCTAAAGTTCCATTAAGTCCAGCATTTCTTTATTCATTTTCTGCTTCAATGATCTGTCTAGTTCTGTCAATGGGGTGTTGAAGTCCCTGGCAATTAAGATGCTACTGTATATTTCTTTGCTTAGATCTAGTAGAATTTGCTTTATGAATATGGCAGCTCCTGTGTTAGGTGCATATATACTTAGGATTGTTATGTCTTCTTGTTGAATTACTCTCTTTACCATTATATAATGACCATTTTTGTCCTTTTTTTTTTTTACCATTGTTGATTTGAAGTCTATTGTATCTGATATGAGAATGGCTTTACCTGCTCACTTCTGGTTTCCATTTGCTTGGAATATTTTTTTTCATCCCTTTACTTTGAGTGTGTGAGTCCTTGTGGTTTAGAGGTGTTTCTTGGAGATAGCAAAAATACTTGGGTTGTGTGTTTTCATCCATTCAGCCAGTCTATCTTTTAAGCGGGGCATTCAGACCATTCACATTAAGTGTTCTTATTGATATGTGGGATGCTGTTCTGTTCATCAGGTTGGATGATACCTTATTGTTTTGTTTTCCATCTTGTGCTATTGTTTTATAAGAGCTGTGAGGTATAACTCTTGGATGTTTTTACATTGGTGGGTATCTATTGTGCTGTTGCATGTATGAGGCACTTTTGAGCATTTTCTATAGGGCAGGTCTAATAGTGACAAATTCCCTTAGTGTTTGCTTGTCTAGAAAAGTCTTTATTTCTCCATGACTTATGAAACTTAGTTTTGCAGGATACAAAATTCTTGGCTGGCAGTAGTTCTGTTTAAGAAGATTAAAAATGGGGCCCCAATCTCTTCTGGCTTGCAAGATCTCTGCTGAGAAGTCTGCTGTTAGCCTGATGTATTTTCCTTTGTAGGTTAGTTGTTGCTTTCTTCTTGCTCCTTGTAGAATTTTCTCCTTCGTTTTGACTTTGGCCAGGTGGATGACTATGTGTCTTGAACATGTCTTATTTGCTATGAATCTTCCCATTGTTCAATGACCATCTTGTATCTGGATATCTGAATCTCTGGTGATACCAGGGAAGTTCTCTTCAATATTCCCTTACATAGGTTTTCTGTGCTTTTTGCTTTTCTTTTTCTCCTTGTGGGATACCTATAGTTCGTATATTGGATCATTTCATATAGTCCCATATTTCTCTGAGTGATTTTTCATTCTTCTATGTTCTTTTCTCTGCATCTTTGACTGACTGGATAAGTTCGAGAGCCTTGTCTTCAGGCCCTGAGATTCTGTCTTCTGCTTGGTCTAGCCTGTCCTTGAAGCTTTCTGCTGTATTTTGTAATTCCCTAAATGACTCTTTCATTTCTTTAAGTTCAGTTATATCCTTTCTTATGTTGTCTGTCTCTTTAGTGAGTTTTCCCTATTTTTTATTCATGTTGGAAATATTTTTTTGGCTTCTTTGTGTTGGTTTCAACTTTCTCTTCAATCCCATTCATCCTGTTTGCCATCCTCATCTGAATTCCATCTCTGACATTTCGACAATTTGTTTTTGGTTGGTGTCCATTGCTGTGCATCTATTGTGATCCTCTGGGAGTGTTGAACTAGATTGTTTTTTCATGTTTCCAGAATTATTTTGCTGGTTTCTTCTCATCTGAAACCTCTTGTCTCAGCTTTGGGCAGGTAGGTTTGCAGGGCACCTGTTCTCCTTGCCGGGAACTCTCCTACTTAGTAAGAAGGAGGAGAGGTCCCTAGATGGTGCTTTTGTGTCCTACTCTGGATGACTGACCTGGCAGAAGAGAGGCAGATGCACTGAAAGCCTGTAATGTAGTTGTTCTCCTGAATCATCCTGTAACCCTTTGGTTGCCACAGTCTAAGCTGGTGCTGGGGGATATTTGTTTGGATTGGTGGGTTGGTCCCCAGGCCACTGTTGAAAGCTCTTGTTGGGGGCTGGGCAAGTCCCTCTCCTTGGAGTTGGGTGGTGTGAACTTGGCTGGTGCCTGGGTAGGTTGTGGAACCTTGGCAGGTACCTGGTCACCTCATGGGACTGTAGTCAACAGTAGGGCAGGTCATGGGACCTTGTTGGATACCTGGGCACATTGTGGGACCTTTTCCAGTGCCTGGGTGGGTTGAAGGAACTTGGCAGGTGGTGGGGAGGGTTTCAGGATTTTAACAGGTGCCCAGATGGATTGTGGGACCTTGGCTGGTGCCTGGGCAGGTCGCAGAACTCTGGCAGGCAGTGGGGTGGCTCACTGGGCCATAGTGGCTGGGTCTTGGCTGGTTGGGCCGAAAAGACTTGTGGTGTCCCGCCAGGGAGTTGCAGTGGCTGGGACTCTCCCTCCACTCAGGTCTGACTGTGGCAGCTACTGCGGTGGCACTATTGAGATGGTGAGATGGTGGTGGCAGATGCTGAGGGCTGGTAGGCACCTGCTCTGCTTGGATCTTTGGGAGGCAGCTGGTGGAGGATGGTGCATGGCACACAGTCACAGTGTGTGTGAGAGTGCCTGCCCTCCCTGCTCCCTCCCTGGCCTGGAAGGGGTGAGGGTGGTGCTACAGTGGAGCTGACCCATCTGCAGACTGGGTGCTCTGGGGCTGAGAGCACAGAGTGGCATCTGTTGCAGTGACCTGAGACCAGAAGCTGGTGGGACCCCACTCTGCCCACTCTGTGGTGCAATGCTGCTGCAGTCTCCAAGCAGCTCCCTGACAAGTTTGGAGGCCTGCTGTGATGGGGGAGCCCCTCGCAGCTTGGGTTGCAGTGTCCGCTGGGGGAGTGCGGAGCCCCGGGGATTCCTCCCCTAACCCTTCCCCACATGTGGACGTTTCCCCCAGGTACCCTGTGGTCTTGCTGAGTGGATCACCCCACCTCTCTCTCCCCCACTTTGAGTTTCTCTGGTCACTTTTCTGATGATTCACAATGCTTTCTCCGAGACTGTCCATCCACGGGTGAACTTCTACCTGCAACCTTTGATCCTCTTCTTGAGAGTGGCAAGTTCGGGCTGCTTCTAGTTCACTATCTTGGCCCCTTCTGATCAGGTGAGTTTGGGTCTAGTATTTACTGTGTTGCCTTGGATGCCAGGGAGTGAGGATTACATCAGTTGTGGCTCACAGTTAATGTTATTGAAATGGCCACGCTTCCCTGGCATACCATAGCACAGAGTCTTGCTACTCAGCATTTCTCTGTGGGCTGTCATCGTCATTACCATTACCTGGGAATTTTCTGGAAAGAGGTTAAGATTTAAAATCAAGATTTAACAAGTATTTCTCAAACTTTAACACAGAAACCAATTACCTGGTGATTTTGTTAAATACACTGACTCAGTAGGCTTGGGTAGGACCTGGGATTTTGTATTTCCTTTCATATTAGTTTCCTAGGGCTGCTATAACAAAGTACCACAAACTGGGTGGCTTAAAACAACAGAAATTTGTGTCTCACAGTTCTGAAAACTGGAAGTTGAAGATCAAGGTGTGAGCAGGGCCATGCTCCCTCTGAAACCTGTAGGAGAGAATCCTTTCTTGCCTCCTCCTCACCTCTGGGGTTTTTCTGGTAGTCTTTGGCATTACTTGGCTTACAGCTGCATAACTCCAGTCTCTGCCCTATTGTCACATGGCCTTCTTCCCATAAGCACAGCATCATATTGGGTTAGGGGCCCACTCTATTCCAGTGTGACTTCATCTTAATTTATTACATCTTCAACGACCCTATTTCCAAATAAGGTCACATTCCAAAGTACTGAGGGTTAATACTTCAGTGTATCTTTTTGTGTGTGTGTGTGTGGGGGGGGACGCAATTCAACCAATAACAGGGATTCACTTGGAAGGGCACATCTTCAAGCAACCAGCAATCAGAATGATTGCATGGAAAACAATCGTGCTGTAATAGACTGGCTCTGAATAGATGCTGATACCCAGAGAACCAAAATGCCACTGTCAGAATGTCAAAGTAGGGCTCAGAGAGGTCTTAACAGATGCAGTGTTGGGCGGGGCCATTCTAACAGTAGGACCTAATTTGTGGTTATTTGCCCAGGTCCGGAGAGTCTAGAGGGAATAGATATATTTAACAACCTGCAGAATCCTCACATTTGTTCTCTGACCTATGGAGAGAAGAATATTATAGTACAATAGAAATAACCCTTGAAACTGCCCTTCCCCATCAAAATAGTAAACCAAAAGCAACTGCACCCCTGAGGGAATGACAGAGACTAAGACCAGCCATGAATATCTGGAAGGTGAAGATGATTGCTGCTAATGTCCTGCTTAACTCACCTATTATGCAAACAAAAGCCAGAGGTCCACAGAAAATGACAATAGATTAGCACAAACTTAATCGGCAAGTATTAGCAATTGCAGTGATGTTTTTCTGATATAGTGTCTTCTGCAAAGGAAGTCAGCATGCACAGCCCCTGGCATCTGAGCAAAGCAAATGATTTTTCTCCATTTGAATGGATGAGGAAAATCAGGACCAGTTTGCATTGATGTGAGGGGACCAACAGCCTACCTTTTGTTTTTCCTCAGTGTCCTGAGAGTCCTTGATAGTTTTGCTGTCCCACAGGTATCCCCTGGCCTTTTACATTGACGACATCTTGGTGAGCAGACCTGGCAAGGGAGGAGCAGGTCCCCAAGATACTGAGCCAGAAATGTGCAAACCAGAGGGTGAGAGAGAAACCCCATGAAATACCAGACCAATCACCTCAGTGAGTTCTCTCAGGGTCCACTGCTCTGGGATATGTTGGCACACACCTTTTAAAGTGAGCAACAAGTTGATGCCCTCACCATGAACAAAGTGACAAACCTTGGTGGGCCTCTTTGGATTAGGGGCAGCATATGTCACATCTGGGTGCACTGCCCTGACCGTTCGCTAGGAACCCTCAAGGCTGCATTTTAAGTGGAGCCCAGAGCAAAAAAGACTCTGCAGCAGGTTCAGGCTGCTGTGAAAGGCCCTGCTACTTGAGCCTTATGGCACAGCAGATCCAACGGTATTGGAAGTGTTTGGGGAGACTGAGCTATGTATAGGCCTCTAGCACACTCCAATAAGAAAATCTCAGAATAGGCCCTGGGTTTTAGTGTAAATCAATGCTTGCTTCTGCCAAAAATAATTTGCCATTAGAAGAGCAGCTCCTGGCTTACTACTGGGCTCTGACCATGGATATCAAACTACCCATGATGAACTGGGTATATTCAAATCCACCAGACAGGAAATTTGGACATACACAGCAACATTTCATTATAAAGAGAAACGTTATTTTTGAGACCATGCCTAAGCAGATCTAGCAGGTATAAGTATCCTGCATAGGCAGGTGGCCTAGAGGCCCACAGTGCCTTCTCCCACTCGTTATGGTCACATGAGGAGTATGCAAGGACAAGTTAATGGAAGAGGAAAAAGCACAGGCCTTGTTTATGGATAGATCTGCAAGGATGCCAGCCACCAACAGAGGGATCGGCTCCTCAACTACGGTACCACTCAGGGCAGCCCAAGAGACGGGGCAAGGAATCCTGTGGGTTGGCTGGCTGGTTGATGGCTTAGAAAGAACAAAATTGAGAAGTTAGTGACAAGGAGATAACAGAGAGCACTGGGAAAGGTATTTAGATAGACTCAGAGCACAAAGCTGGACAAGGTGCATTGTCCTATGGCTGGACACCAGTCAGCCTTTCCCCCAGCCACCCTGAGTCTTGCTCAGTGGCCCAGGTACAAAGTGGCATGGAATCCAGGATATACATGGGCTCAATACTGTGATCATCCGCTCACAAAGACAGATCTGGCTACCATGACTGCGGACTGTCTGCCAACAGCAGAACTCAATACTGAGTCCTTGATATGGCACCCTTCCCCAGGGGGACAGAGGGCTACTTGGTAGCAGGTTGATTACATTAGACCCCTTCAATCATAGAGGGGCAGCCTTTCATCCTCACAGAGAGAACCACATATTGTAGGGATAGATTTGCCTTCCTTGGCCACAGCATTTCTGTAGCACCACCATTCACGGACTTAGAGTGCTTTATGTATTGCCGTGATATCCCATAAAGTATCACATTTGATCAGGGGAGATTTTTATGGCAAGGGTCTCATGCCCACGGAATTCCCTGGTCTTATCGTGTGCCCCATCACCCAGAGACAGCTGGCTTGCTACCGTGGTGGAACGGCTGGTGCTGGCCCCTTTTCTTCATCCATTCATTTGTTGAGGGACACTTAGGTTGATCCCATATCTTGGCTATTGGGAATAGTGCTGCAGTAAACAGAGGGGTGCAGGTATCCCTTTGATATATTGATTTCCTTTCCTTTGGATAAATACCCAGTAGTGGGATTGCTGGGTCCTATAGTAGTTCTATTTTTAGTTTTTTGAGAAACTTCCATACTGTTTTCCATAGTGAGTGTGTGACATATACATTTCCACCAACAGTGTTGTTACTTTTTGTCTTTTTAATAACAGTCATTTTAACTGGGGTAAGGTGATAGCTCATTGTGGTTTTGATTTGCATTTCCCTGATGATGAGTGATGTTGAGCATTTTTTCATATATCTGTTGGCCATTTTTATGTCTTCCTTTGATAAATGTCTATTCAGACCCTTTGCCTACTTTTTGATGGGATTATTTGTTGGTTATTATTATTATTTTTTTTGCTGTTGAGTTGTTTGACTTCTTTGCATATTCTAGATGTTAGTCTCTTGTCAGATGAATAGTTTGCAAATATTTTCTCCCATTCAGAGTTAAGGTTGTCTCTTCACTCTGTTGATTGTTTTGTTTGTGGCGCAGAAGCTTTTTAGTTTAGTATAGTGCCATTTGTCTATTTTTGTTTTTGTTACCTGTACTTTTGAGGTTTTAGCCATAAAGTCTTTTGCCTAGACCAATGTTCTGGAGCATTTCCCCTGTATTTTCTTCTACTACTTTTATAGTTCTGGGTCTTATGTTTAAGTCTTTAGTCTATTTTGAGTTGATTTTTGTATATGGTAAAAGATAGGGGTCTAGTTTTCATTATTCTGCGTATGTAAATTCAGTTTCCCCAGCACCATTTTTGAAGAGGGTGTCTTTTCTCTAATGTATGTTCTTGGTATCTTTGTCAAAAATTTGTTAGCTGTAAATATATGGATTTATTTCTGGTTTTTCTGTTCTGTTCCATTGTTCTATGTGTCCGTTTTTATACCAATATCAAGCTGTTTTGGTTACTGTGGCTTCATAGTATATTTTGAAGTCAGGTAGTGTGATGCCTCCAGCTTTGTTATTTTTGCCCAGTATTGCTTTGGCTAATTCAGGGTCATTTGTGGTTCCATACAAATTTTAGGATTTTTTTCCTATGTTGGTGAAGAATATCATTGGTATATTTATAGGGATTGCATTGAATCTGTAGGTTGCTTTGGGTAATATGGTTATTTTAACAATATTAATTCTTCCAATCCATGAGCATAGGATGTCTTTCCATTTGTTTGTGTCCTCTTCGATTTCTTTCATCAGTGTTTTATAGTTTTTGTTGTAGAGGTCTTTCACTTCCTTGGTTAAATTTATTCCTGGGTATTTTATTATTTCTTTGGTAGCTATTGCAAATGAGATTGCTTTCTTGATTTCTTTTTCAGCTAGTTCATTATTGGTATATAGAAATGCTACTGATTTTTATATGTTGATTTTGCATCCTGCAACTTTACTGAATTTGTTTATCAGTTCTCATAGTTTTTTTGGTGGAGTCTTTAGGTTTTTCTATATGTAAGATCATGTTGCCTGCAAAGAGAGATAATTTGACTTTCTGTTTTCCAATCTGGATGCCTTTTATTTCTTTGTCTTACCTGATTGCTCTGGCTAGGACTTCTATACTATGTTGAATAGGTGTGGTGAAAGTGGGCGCCATCCGGTCCTGGGCTTTTCTTTGATGGGAGACTTTTTATTACTGCTTTGATCTTGTTACTCATTATTGGTCTGTTCAGGTTTTCTATTTCTTCCTTGTTCAATCTTGGTAAGTTGTGTGTGTCAAGGAATTTATCTATTTCCCCTAGGTTTTCCAATTTGTTAGTGTGTAGTTGTTCATAATAGTCTCTGGTGATCTTTTGTATTTCTGTGGTATCAATTGTAATGACTCCTTTTTCATTTCTGATTTTGTTCCTTGGGTCTTCTCTATTTTGTTCTTGGTTAGTCTATCCAGAGGTTTATCGATTTTGTCTGTCTTTTCAAAAAACTAAATTTTTGTTTCATTGATCCTTTGTATCTTTTTAGTCTCTATTTAATTTAGTTCTGCTCTAATTTTTATTATTTCTTTCCTTCTACTAATTTTGTGTTTGGTTTGTTCTTGCTTTTCTAGTTCTTGAGGTGCACTGATAGGTTAATGAGTGGGTTCATCACAGATACAGAATCAGAGAACTGAAAGTTAGGTCTGAATAAAACAAAAAGAACAGAGATTAAAAATAATGGGAATATAACAGAGTATAATGAGACATGTGTAACACAGCGAAAAGGTCTAACATATATAACTTTGAATTCACAAAGGGATATAAGCAAGAGAATGGGACAAAGAATTTTTAGAAAAGAGTGGCCAATAAATTTCCCCCAATTGTTGAAAGAAAAGGCACAGGTTCCAGTGCTGGGGTAAGGATTAAAAAAGAAAAAAAAAAAGAAAAGACACAGGTTACTATGAAGTTCAAGCACAAATAAGTACAGAGCAAATCACACCTAGGCACATCATTGTAAAATTGCTGAAAACCAGAAAATCTTAAGAGTAGCTAGAAAGTGGGAGGGGGAGTTTTATCTTTGAAAGAGCACAACTGATACTGACTTCTGACCTCAGAAACAGTGGAAGCCAGAAGGCAACAGAATGAGATATGGAAAGGATCAAAAGAAAGTAACTTATTTTTCCAACATCTGATTATAAAGAATTTCAAACCTACAGAAAAGTTGTAAGATACAGTGAACATACAAATATATACTATATAAATTATATAAATCATATTTTATCATACATTTTATCTTATCATCACACACCTAACCATCTTTCCATCCATCTGTTCATCTTCTTTTGATACATGTCACAGTAAGCTGCAGATGACAGTACACTCCCACCCAAATGCATATTGTTAACTAGAATTCAGCATTTGAGGTCTTTTTTTCTTTTGAGGTAAAATTTAAGTAGATTGAAATGCACAAATCTTAAGTGTACTATTCAATAAGTTCTGACAAATATATACACCTGTGCAACCCAAACCTCTATCAAGATACAAAAATTACCGTCACCCCAGAAAATTCCTTCTTTCCTCCAGAAACAACCAGGATCCTGATTTTTTTTTCCCTCAATAAGGTAGTTTTTCCTGTGATAGAACTTGCCATAAATGGAATCACATTATATATGTATTGTTTTCTGTATGGTTTCTTTCATTTAGCATAATGTTTGATATTCATTCATATTGTGGTGTGTATCAATAGTTCCTTCCTGCCTGCCTGCCTGCCTGCCTTCCTCCCTCTCTCCTTTCCTTCTGCTGAGTAATATTCTACTATATTAATGTACCATAGTGTTCATTTGTTGTGGTAGACAGAATTTCGGCCACCATGACTTTTGCCCCTGGTGTTACATCCATGAATATGTTACATTATAGGGTAAAAGCGACTTTATGGATGTAATTAAGATTACTAGTAAATTGACTTTAAAATAGGGAGATTAGCCTGGATTATCCAGGTGGGCCCAATATAATCACATGAGCTCTTAAAAGCAGAAGGAGGAGGCAGAGGAAATTCAAAACATGAGAAGGACTTGACCCACCATTGCTGGCTTGAAGATGGAGAGTGGCCACCTGCAAAGCATGAGAAAGAAATGAAATTCTGCCAACAGCCAGTGCACTTAGAAGAGGACCTGTGCTCCATATGAGAACTGATGGCTGGCCAACAGCCTGAGTTCAGCCTTGTGAGGCCAACAGAAGAGGACCCATGTGCGCCATGCTGCATCTTGATTTCGGACCTACAGAAAAGGTGAGATAATAAATGAGTGTTGTTTTTAAGCCCCTAAGTTAGAGGTGATTCGTTATAGCAGCGACAGAAAACTAATACGTCCATTCTCCTATTCACAGACACCACAGTTGTTTTTAGTTTTTGGTTTGTATGAATAAAGCTATAAACCTTGTATTCCAAGGCTTTTTGTGAATGTTTTTGTTTCTCTTGAGTAAATATCTATGAGTGGAATTCCAGGGTCATCAAATAAGTGTGTTTATTTTTATAAGATACTGCCATATTTTTATCTAAAGTGGTTTAACATTTTATACCACACCATCAATGAATGAGAACACAGGTTGCTCTACACTGTCACTAATATTTGGTATTAATCTTTTAAATTTTAGCCGTGTGTGTAGGTATGTAATAGGATGTCATAATAGTTTTAATTTGTATTTCCTTCTTGACTAATTATTTTGATCACTCTCATGTGCTTACTGAACATTCATACATCTTCCTTTGTGAGGTGACTGTTTAGCCCTTTTTAAAAAATGAAATTGGTTTGTGTTATTATTGTCTAGTTGTAAGTGTTCTTATGTATTATGTAAGTCTTTTGTTAAATGTATGTACAGACATACCTCAGAAATACTGCAGGTTTGGTTCCATACTGCTTCAATAAACTGGACATCACAATAAAGTGAGTTGCACAACTTTTATGGTTTCTCAGTGCATATAAGTTATATTTACACTTTACTGTTAGTCTATTAAGTGTGCAATAGCATTGTGTCTAAAAAAATATATATACCTTAATTAAAAATACTTTATTACTGAAAAATGCTAACGATCATCTGAGCCTTCAGCGAGTTGTAATTGTTTTGCTGTTGGAATGTCTACCTCGATGTTGGTGGCTGATCAGGGTGGTGACTGATCAGGGTGGTGGTTGCTGAAGGTTGGGGTGGCTGTGGCAATTTCTTAAAATAAAACAATGAAGTTTTTCCCATCAAGTAACTCTTCCTTTCATGAAATCTTTCTCTATAGCATGTGATGCTGTTTGATAGCATTTTACCACAGTAGAGCTTTCAAAATTGGAGTCAATCCTCTCAAACTCTGCTGCTGATTTATGAACTAAATTTATTAATATTCTGTTAATAAATCCTTTGTTCTCATTTCAGCAAGTTTCACAGCATCTTCACCAGGAGTAGATTCCGTTTCAAAAAACCACTTTCTTTGCTTACCCATAAGAAGCTACTACTCAAACATTCAAGTTTTATCATGAGATTTCAGCAATTCGGTCACATCTTCAGGCTCCACTTCTAATTCTAGTTCTCTTGCTGTTTTCACCACATCTGCAGTGACTTCCTCCACTGAAGTCTGGAACCCCTGAAAGTCATCCATGAGGGTTGGAATCAATTTCTTCCAAACTCCTGTTAATGTTGATATTTTGACCTCCTCCCATGAATCATGGATGTTCTTAATAGCATCTAGAATGGTGAATCCTTTCCAGAGGTTTTCAGTTTACTTTGCCCAGATCCATTAGAATAATCACTATCTATGGCAGCTATAGCTTTAGGAAATGCATTTCTTAAACAAAAGACTTGAAAGTCGAAATTACTCCTTGAACCATGGGCTGTAGCATGGATGTTGTGTTAGCAGGCATGAGCACAACATTAATATCCTTGTATGTTTCCATCAGAGTTCTTGGTTCACTAGTTATATGGTCAGTGAGCAGTAATATTTTGAAAGGAATCTTTTTTTTCTGAGCAGTAGGTTTCAACAGGGGCTTAAAATATTCGGCAAACCATGCTGTAAACAGATGTGCTGTGATGCAGGCTTTGTTGTTTCATTGGTAACAGCACAAGTGGAGTAGATTTAGAATAATTCTTAAGGGCCCTAGGATTTCTTGAAAGGTAAATGAACATTGGCTTCAACTTCAAGTTACCAGTTCCTTTAGTCCCTAACAAGAAAGTCAGCCCGTCCTTTGAAGCTTTGAAGGCAGGCATTGACTTCTTTCTAACTATGAAAGTCCTAGATGGCATCTTCTTCCAATAGAAGCCTGTTTTGTCTACAGTGAAAATCTGTTGTCTAGCATAGCCACCCTCATCAATTGCCTTAGCTAAACTTCCTGGATAACTTGCTGCAGCTTCTATATTAACACCTGCTGCTTCACCTTGTGCGTTTATGTTATGGAGATGGCTTCTTTCCTTCATCCTCATGAACCAACTCCTGCTAGCTTCAACTTTTCTTCTGTAGCTTCTTCACCTCTCTCAGCCTTCATAGAATTGAAGTGTGTTAGGGCTTAGCTCTGGAATAGGGTTTGGCTTAAGGGAATGTTGTGGGTGGTTTGATCTATCCAGACCACCAAAACTTTCTCCATATCCGCAGTAAGTCTTTTTCCTTTGTGGGTTCACTGGAGTAGCACTTCCAATTTCCTTCAAGAACTTTTCCTTTGCATTCACAACTTGGCTGTTTGGCACAAGAAACCTAGATTTTGTCCTGTCTTGGCGTTCAACGTGCCTTCCTCACTAAGCTGAATCATTTATAGTTTTTGATTCAAAGTGAGAGATGTGCAACTCTTCCTTTCACTTGAACACTTAGAGGCCATTGTAGGGTTATTAATTTTAATATTGTTGTGTCTCAGGGAATAGGGAGGCCCGAGGAGATGGAGAAAGATGGGGAATGGTTGGTCAATGGAACAGTCAGAACACACATGACATTTATCAATTCTTTGCCATCTTATATGGGTGTAGTTTGTGGTGCCCCAACACAATTGCAATAGTAATATCAAAGATCACTGATCACAGATCACCATAACAGAAATAATGGAGAAGTTTGAAATATTGCAAGAATTACCAAAATGTGACACAGAGACACAAAGCGAGCACATACTGTTAGAAAATGGCCCCAAAAGACTTGCTGAATGCAGAGTTGCCACAAACTTTCAATTTAAAAAAAAATTTCAGAATATTGTGAGGGGGGGATAAGGGGGTACAAATGTTTTGGGTACATGGATTGCTTTTGTACTGCTTGAGACAAAGTTATAAGTGTGCCCATCACCCGGATAGTATACATTGTACCCATTAAGTTTGATTTCACCCATCCCCTCCTCCTCCCTCCCACCTGCTTGACTTCCATTAGGTTTTACTTCCATCTGTGCACATGAGTGCTGTTTGGTTAGTTCCAATTTAATAGTGAGTACATATAGTGTTTGTTTTTCCATTCTTGGGATACTTCACTAAGGAGAATGGTCTCTAGTTCCATCCACATTGTTATGAAAGGTATTAAAATCATTTTTTATGGCTGTGTAGAACTCCATGGTATACATATACCACATTTTATTAATCCACTCATGAATTCATGGGCACTTCGGCTGATTGCACATCTTTGTGATTGTGAAATGTGCTGCAGTAAACATTCGAGTGCAAGTGTCTTTTTGATAAAATTACTTTTTTTCCTTTGTGTAAATACTCAGTAGTGGGATTGCTGGATCAAATGGTAGGTCTACTTTTAGTTCTTTGAGGAATCTCCGTACTGTTTTCTATAGAGGTTGTACCAGTTTGCAGTCCCACCAACAGTATATAAGTGTTCTTTTCTCTCTGCATCCACGCCAGCATCTGTTGTTTTGGGACTTTTTCATAAAAGCCTTTCTGGAGTTAGGTGATATCTCATTGTGGTTTTGATTTGCATTTCCCTGATGATTACTGACATTGAGCATTTTTCATATGTTTCTTGGCTATACATCTATCTTCTGTTGAAAAGCTTCTGTTCATACCTTTTGCCCACTTTTTAATGGGGTTGTTTGTTTTTTTCTTGCTGATTTGCTTGAGTTCTTTGTAGATTCTGGCTATTAGCCCTTTATCAGATGTATAGCGTGTGAATATTTTCTTCCATTCTGTAGGTTGTCTGTTTGCTTTGTTGATTATTTCCTTGGCTGTGCAGAAGCATTTTAATTTACTCAAGTCCCATTTATTTATTTTTGTTGTTGCTGTGATTGCCACTGGGGTCTTCTTCATAAATTGTTTGCCTAGGCTGATATTTAGAAGAATTTTTCCAGCATTCTCTTCTAGAATTCTTATGGTTTCATGTCTTAGGTTTAAGTCAGTTATCCATTGTGAATTAATTTTAGTGAGTGGTGAAAGATATGGATCCTGTTTCAATCTCCTACATGTGGCTATCCAGTTTTCCCCATACTATTTATTGAATAGGGATTCTTTTCCATAGTGTATATTGTTTTCTGCATTGTCAAAGATCAGATGGCAGTAGGTGGATGGTTTTATATCTGGGTTCTCTGTTCTGTTCCATTGGTCTACGTCTCTCTTTTTGAGCCAGTACCTGTTTGGTTGTTTTGGTTACTATAGCCTTGTAGTATAGCTTAAAGTCTGGTAATGTGATGCCTCCAGATTGCTTAAGCTTGCTTTGGCTGTTGGGGCTCTTTCCAAGTTCCAAACAAAGCATAGAATTATTTTTTCTAGATCTGTGAAAAATGACATTGGTACTTTGATGGGGATTGCATTGAATCTGTAAATCACTTTGGGTAGTATGGACATTTTAACAATGTTGATTCTGCCAATCTATGAGCATAATATGCTTTTCCATTTGTTTACATCATCTGCAATTTCCTTCCTCAGTGATTTGTAATTTCCTTTGTAAGTTACCTGATGTTTTCACCCACGGCTCACAGGAGTTCCTCCTTTGGGTTAACTTTGGCCAGTCTGATGACTATGTGTTATGGTGATTGGCTCTTTGTGATGAATCTCTGAGGTGTTCATTGAGCTTCTTGTATCTCAATATATAAATTTGTAGCAAGACCAACAGGGAAGTTTTCCTCAATTATTCCCTCAAATAAGTTTTCCAACCTTTGTGTGTTTTCTTCTTCACCCTCAGGGATGCCTATGATTCTTATGTTTGGCCTCTTTACATAATCCCATATTTCTTGTAGGCTTTGTTCATTTCTCTTATTTTTCTGTTCTTTATCTTTGACTGACTTGTTTAATTTGAAGGTGTTGTCTTCAAGCTCTGAGATTCTTTCTTCTACCTAGTCTAGTCTATTCTTAAAACTTTCCACTGTTTTTGGATTTCCTTGAATGAATTTTTCATTTGCAGAAGTTCTATTTGACTTTTTTAATAATTTGATTTCCTGAGTGAATTTTTCATTTGTTTCATGTATTGTTTTTGTGGTTTCTTTGTGTTGGTTTTCCATTTTCTATTGTATTTCATTGAGCTCCCTAAAATCCAAATTTGGAATTCTTTATCTGTCATTTCAATATTTTCATTTTGGTTAGTATCCATTGATAGAGAACTGTTCTTTTCTTTTGGGGGTGAACTTTCACCCTGATTTTTCTTACTTTTGGAGTTTTTTCGCTGATTCCTTCTCATCTGGCCTCTCGATGGAGTCCTGTGGGTACTGGGCTTGGCTTGCAGGCCTGTCCCTGGGTCCCCAAAGATCAATCCCTGACCCTGCCTGGGAAAAGAGTGCTGGTCCTGATTGCCTATGGGGTGTTCAAGCAGGTTTGATGAGCTTCCTGGGTTGCCTTTGTCCTGCTATCTTCACCTCTTCCCAGCAGTGTGAATTGTGTTGGGTCCCCCAGCTTAATGTCTGATATGGAGGGGGTGGTACTTGTGAGTATGAATCAGCCATACCCTGTTTGCTTGAGTTCGATGATGCTATCATGAACTGTACAGTTGTTCTCCCTGTCACTGGTTGATGTCTATGTGAAAGAGCCAGCTGCTGAGATGTTCTTTTGTGCCTGTGGTAGAGTCTGGTACCCCTGGTGGAGTACTTGAGGGCCCCAAGCTTTAGGAGAGACCCCGTAGCTCTCCGAGGGTTCCTTGATCTCCACCACCCCTAAGGTGGGGGGAGAAGCTATGCAGTTGGTGGCTAGGTGGCGGGAGCCTCAAAGGCTTTGCAAAGCTTCAGTGGGGTGCAAGTCGCTTTTCCGGCCACTAGGGGGAGCCGCTGGTAGGAGGAGCAGGACCAGCTCTCCAAACCCGGAAGGCTGTTCACAGGGGAGGGGCTTAAACAGTTGCGTGCTAAGGCCTGGGACGGGGTCTTTCTGCCCGAGTCCAGCAGTGGAGTGTTTCTGTGGGCAGAGGCGGGCGCTCCACCAAATCGCCACTCCTTGCACCGCTGCAGCGTACTCCTGTCAGTACAGTCCGCATGTGCTCCCTCATCAGCCGAGTCCAGCTCTCAAACCTCCCCCCAGTCTGTGCGTCTGACCCACCAGCCTGCGTGTCCACGAAGCGCTGGCGGGCAGGGGGATCCAAGGTCGTGCGCCGCTGTTCCACTACAAGTCCTCAGAGGGAGAGGAGTGGGTCCCGCTGTCTGTGGGACCTCGGCATGCACCCGCTGCACCTACGTGAGGCCCAAGTGCATCTCCTCTCCAACGCACGACCAGCTGTTCTCCGTGGCCAACACTGTCCTCACAGCACCCCGGACCTGGTCATCTGCAGCCCAAGGAATGAAAGGGGGAAAGGGGGGTGGCCGCGGTGGCGCACGCCTGTGATCCGAGCGCCCTGGGAGGCCGAGGCGGGAGGATCGCTTGAGCTCAGGAGTTCGAGACCAGCCTGAGCCAGAGCGAGACCCGTCTCTACTAAAAACAGAAAAATTAGCCAGGCGTGGCGGTGCTCACCTGTAGTCCCAGCTACAGGGAGGCTGAGGCAGGAGGATCGCTTGAGCTGGAGAGAAATGGCTCAAACCACACTCCCTATTGTAACGGGGGGGGGGGGGGGGGATGGGGAGCAGCCGCAGCCCCCAGGCAGTGCCAAGCGGCCGTGGTTGCCATGGAAGGGGGGGGGGGAGGCCACTCCTCTCAGAACGCCTCGCCCTCATGCTATACCGCAGACCTCCAGTGGGGGGATTACGTGCTCCCAGGTGCCCCTTCCTCAGCACCCACTACGCTCTCCTGTCGGCTATGTCCATGCAGCCTTCCTTGCCACCTGCGGCCAGCTACCAGACTCTCCCCTGTGTCCCTCTGCACCCCCCTGCAGTCTGGGGTGCACCAGGACCAACTTGTTCATCTGAGCTGCCAGCGTGTGACCCCGTGAAACGCTGGCGGGCAGGAAGTTCCCAAATCGTACACCCCTGTTCCACCACAACTCCTCAAGGGGAAGAGGTACAGGGCTCGCTGTGTGTGGACCTCGGCCTGGGACGCGCGCCTGCCGGGGAGAAGACGGTGCTCGGGCTTGCCATGGGTGGAGGAGGGAGCCAGTCTGTTTTCTCGTGGCAGTGGGTGGGGGAGGTGCAGGGGAGGAAGTGTCTGGATGGCCTCTCGCGCCACTCTCCCGGGGGAGCCCCTCACGGAGTGCCCAAACTCCTGGGGCTCACTAGTTCACCCCACTCTTGTGTGTTTGCCACCACGCCTGGGCCCATGGAGCGTGGAAAAGCCTGCGGTAAACTTGCTGTCCCGCTAGTCACTGAAGGCGCGTGAGGGGAGGGGAATCCCCTCACCCTTTCGCTGGGCTCTGAGCCGCTCTGGTTTGATCCTCACCCACATCCCTCCTCTTCATCTTCTTCCTTCTTGGCTAAGCACTTTCCTCCGCGGGGCCCCGGCCATCTCTGACGTCTCTCCGTGGTCCACACCTGGCGGGGAGTCTCCTCCCCTCCCCTATCCAGTGTCCTGCCTTCCCGCCGGGACAGTCCCACGAGCAATGTTTCTAGTTGGCGGTCTGGCCAGAGTTCTCCGCAAGCTTTGTAAAACATGCAGTGTCTGCAAGGTGCCATGAAATACACTTCCGTAAAATGAAGCGTGCCAGTGGTGTGCATATTTTCATCCAGGATGAACCAGCAGAGGCCCCGAGACCCCTAGCAGTGCAAGAAGACAGTTGCCCCAGTGCTCTGGTCACTGCCCCTTCACCTTTCCTTTTCCTTTTTCTTTTTTTTTTGAGACAGAGTCTCTCTCTGTCGCCCTGGGTAGAGGGCCGTGGCATCATCGTAGCTCACTGCAAGCTCCAACGCCTGGGCTCAAGCGACCCTCCTGCCTCGGCCTCCTGAGTAGTTGGGACTACAGTCATGAGCCATGACGCCCAGCTAATTTTTCTATTTTTAGTAGAGATGGGGTCTCACTCTTGCTTAGGCTGGTCTTGAACTCCTGAGCTTAAGCGATCCTCCCACCCCAGCCTCCCAGTGTGCTAGGGTTACAGGCGTGCGCCACTGTGCCCAGCCCCCCCTTCACCTATTGGTTCCCTGGGCTGTAGATGATCAGGTCCAGGGTGCTGCGAGGACAGTGTTGGCCACGGAGAACAGCTGGTTCTGCTGTGGAGAGGAGATGGACTTAGGCCTCATTTAGGTGAAGATGGTGGTGAAATAAAAGAGGCAACAGCAGTCAGGTGGGAGCTGCAGGTGGACAGAGCACCCTGCTGAGCCCCGGGGGACCTGGTCTTTAGTACAGTCCCCCCATGCAAGCATAAGCAAGCAGGAGAATGAAGAGGGGCACCAACATCACCAACACACCCACCACAAAAATCTCCAGCTCACTGAGGCTGTGCCAGCACAGGCCTGAGGCGTGTCCACATGGCAGAGGCGGAGTGAGGGCCTTGTGTGTGATGGACAGCAAGAAGCCCGGCTCACTTCCCTGAGCAATCCCAGCACTCAGGTCAACTCATCAGGATGGGGTAGCAGAAGGGGGCAGGTGGCCAAGTAGTGGTCTATGGCCCAGATGGCCAGAAAGGCCCAGAGCCAGTGACATGTATATCTGCTCACAGAGCCCAGAGACCACGTGCAGGAAGCCGTGCAGGGGCTGAGGCTGGATGCTGCAGGAATAGCTCATCTCAAGGAATGAGATCCCCCAGGGAGAAGCACATGGGGCCTATAGCAGGGTCCAGCCACATCAAGGTGATAGCAAGCCCCATGCCCAGAAGTGTGGCCGAATATCACAGTGGCACGGCACCAAAGAAAGTAGACTCAGATGAGGCTGGCCAGATAGCCGGAGGGATACCTGTCACCAAACCACTGTCCCCAAGCCCATGTCAAAAGGAAGTGGCTGTGGTAAGCTGCAGACACAGCTGCTGGAAGGCTGACGGCTGGGGTGATGTTCCTCAAGAGTGCCATGGGGTCTTGGGCAATACAAAGCCTTTTCCACGTTTTATTTAATTCTCACTAATAGTTTGTCATAGGTGAGGAAAATGAACTTTAGAATAAATACGTGATAAACCCAGGTAAACAGCACTAATAAGTTACTAATAGGAGGTTAAAACTGAGGTTTTCTATCTCCCCTGAAGCACCACATTTTTCCCCAGAGTGAGCACATGCTGAAGGTGCTTATTGGGAAGGCTTCCTGGGCTTGAGGACTGCCTCTCCTTTTACCTTCTTCCAAGATAGCATCAAAATCAAGGCAAAGCAAATCCCGGTTGGCGGGTCAGCTCTGCTCCGCCCAGCCTCGCTCTTTCCGCACTGTCCTCTCCGCCGAGGTCCGGGAAAGGAAATGTTTCCTGAAAACGTCGGAAGGGAAGCATCAGGCCCTGGCTCCCACGTCTTGTGATATGTCTTCCTCACAAATAATCTATCCTGCTTGTAAATAGTGACTGCTTTTTTACTGTATTCTTCTTTTATTCTTAATTCCATGTAGTGCAAAACTGGGCCTCCTTTTTTTTCCCTGCAAAAGCCCCTGTTGTGCTCCACGCCCGCACATACACCCAGCGGATGTGGGTGGACGTGGGGAGGGAACACGCTGGGAGCCAAGGGCCTTGGCAACAATAGCTGTCATCTCCGGATTTCCCTTGGAAGGAGGTAAGCTGTGTGAGATGTGGAGGAAGCATCTTAGACTCCTCAAATGGGAGCCTCAGCTGAACATAGCTGCTGATTGCTCATTCCCATGATTACTGGAGACGGGGAAAGAACATTTATTTAACCAAAAAGACATGTAGAGAATAAGATGTGTTAGCAGGCAGTGAGAAAAATCAACTATCAGTATCCAGGGATAGTTCAAATAGATATCTTCTCTCAGACAGCCCCCAACCCTGTTCCCTCCCATCTCCCAGCACACATGTGCACACACACACCCCACCACCACCGTCACCACCCCAAGGGTTAGCAAATAATTGTGACTAATTTCTACTTGTTTTTCCAACACTGTCCTGACTTTTCTGAGCAGGTGGTGCGGTAGTTCAGAACTGAAATGAAATAAAACCAAAAAGGAGCATAAGTGTATTTATTTTTCAATAAGAACTGAAATAATCCTGAATATTAAAGTAGATTTACACATTTTTGATTATGGAGGATTATCACAGCAATGAAGTCGCATCTGGCTTTTATATCCTGCTTCATACTCTATAAAGCCCTTTCACCGATGTCATCTTGGTTGTCCCTTGGATGAACACTAAGAAGCAGGCAGGGGTTATCATAGTTCCAGTCTTACTGATGAGGATCCTGGGCTCTGCTTCTCTCGAGCCCACCCCACCAAGGATTCCACGCCTAGCCTTCCACTGAGCTGTTCTTGTCAAAGCATCAGTGATGCATGCACAGTGACCTATGGGTGGCCAAACAAAATGGTCAATCTGGCTGGGTGCAGTGGCTCAAGCCTGTAATCCTAGCACTTTGGGAGGCCGAGGCAGGAAGATCGCTTGAGGCCAGCAGTTCAAGACCAGCCTGAGCAAGACCGAGACCCTGTCTGTACAAAAAATAGAAAAATTAGCCAGGTGCGGTGGTGCGCACCTGTAGTCCCAGCAACTCGGGAGGCTGAGGCAGGAGGATCCCTTGAGCCCAGGAGTTTGAGGTTGCAGTGAGCTACGATGACGCCACTGCACTCTAGCCAGGGTGGCAGAACAAGATCCTGTCTCAAATAAATGACATAAATAAATAAATAAAAAGCCAATCCAGCTGACTTTAAGAATAAGCATCATTGCCTGGGCTGGTTACTTCTTCCTTTGCCAAATGCCTTCATCACGTGGCTCCCAGGACTCCACTCTCTTGGTTCTCCTGCTGCCATGGTTACCACTTTCAGCCCTTATTTGTCTTTGCCACTTCTAACTGCTGGGGCTCCACAAGACTCAGGCTCTTCTCCTTAGCTAAATCTATACTCACTCCCTAAGAAAATTCAGCCAGTCTGTGAGTTCAAAATCATCTATATGATAACACTCAAATTTACATATTCTGTTCAGATCCCACCCCTGAACTTCAGGCTCATTGGTCCTGCGGCCAAACTGCCATCTCCACGTGGATGTCTCTTCCTGTTATATTGCTTCAAGTCCCTCATTTATGCAACAAAGCCCAGAGAATATTTATTATATAAACAACCAGACAAAGAAAGAAAAGAAAACCTCCCATGCACACCCGCTCCCACACGCTTACATACAGAAACTACCCACAACACAACTGACTCTTGCAATTAATGTGAAAATGCCCCCACGTGACTTAGGCAGCTGATATCCAGAAAGACCTTCACAGCCCACTTCCTAATAAAATCTCTGGAAGGACAAAACAGGAAGGTAGAAAGATGGCAAAAATTAATAGGCAATGGGGTAAGAGAAAGAACTGTGAGGACAAGACAGAGTGTGGAGTGGACAGAGAAAAGAAGAGAAGGCCTGGTAGGAAAGATCTTGCCCCCTCTTAATGGATTTTCCTTCTGTACTTAAAAACAATCTAATAAATTAATAGAGAAAGAGTGCCAAAGACAAAAGCCTTCATTATAGTAGCGATGAGAACACTAACAAATTTGAGCAAAGATAAAGCGCACAGGTAGAGATGTCCTGAAGCCGTCGGTCCAGGAGGGATCTGTGAGGTCGATGGAAATCCCTGGCGCAGCGTCCTGGGCAGCGCCTGTGCAACCCGCTGTCTGGGGTTGACCCCTCCATTGTTTGCTCGTGCGGTGATTTCAAACTGCAATGTGCGCTTTTGTCTTCCACTTATCAGTCCCTAGTTTTTGAAGGATTATTTTTGGGACACAAGCCCAGGCCTTACAAATCCATCTGGGTTTGATGTGGCTGTTTTGTTATATATTTGATTTCTGTGCCCCTGAACACATATCTGAACATGTTGAAATGCAACACGAGCCCTTTTTTGAAAGAGAAATGAACAGATCTGTCTGTATTCTCTGCTTAACCAGCAGATCATGGTTTTTTCCCCCTGTTGCTGCCTTGGGGAACCCTCTCCATGGGAGGTAACACTGTCCTTCCCTCAGAGAAGACCACATTATAGCGAAGTCTGCCTACTTTAGATTTGGGGCATTTATAGTGCCATATGGCAGAGGCTAAATGTTTTCATTTATTCATCAAATATTTATTGATTTTCTACTCCATTCCAGTCACTGACCCAGGTACTGGGGATACAGTGGACAAGAGGTATTGTGAGTAGTGCCCACTGTCACTCCTGTTTGCTAGGGATTTTAGATTAATTAAATAGATCAAAAATATGTTCTTTCTCAATGGCAGTGGAAATTCTACATCTTTCTGAGAACCACCAATATATATTCTTTCTCTCTCTTTTATACACACACACACAAATACACACACAGTGTTTGGTAGAGATCATTTGTTTAATAAATTATTACAATGAAGGTGATAATGGTGGTAATAAAAAGTACTTCAGCCCTATATTCCTAGATAGGATTCAAAGATTAGGCATTCAAGTTTGGGTTAGGGTTACAGTAGGGTTCTCACCAGGAGCAAGCTCCCCCCACCCAGGGGACATTTAGAAATATCTGGAGACATTTTTGGTTGTCACAATGATGGGAAGGGGGGATTTTCTACTGGCATCTAGTGGGTAGAGGCTGGGGGTGCTGCTAAACATCCTACAAGGCACAGGACAGCTCCATAGAACAAAGAATTTTCCAGCCTAAAATGTCAGTAGTGTTGAGGAGAAACCCTGGGTTAGAATGATAATAGGGCTTATCATTGTTCCTTCCCAATTATTCTGAAAACCCAAACTTACCTGGTTTGAGAGAGAAAGAGGGAGAGAGAGAAAAGGAACAGCCGTTCAAATGCAAGTTGAGACCCTTCTAAGCCTGGGACAGTACAGATCAGAGGTTAAGAGCACGTGGAGCCAGACAGCCTGGGAGAAGGCCAGGTCTTCCACTTACCAGTTGTGCGACCTCGAGCAAGTCACCTACTCACTCTCTGTGCTTCAGATTCCTCAACTGTAAAACGCAGATGACAACCACCGTCCTCCCCTCACAGGGTCGGGGCCGTGCGAGTAGAAGGGCAGACTTGCACAGGTAAAGAGTGCACACGAGCGCCTGATGTACAGTAAGCACTACACACACGTTAGCTACTGTTTTTACTAACCCTTGACTTTACGGAGTCACTGATTTCTAGCTATCTCAGTGTTTTTAATTCCTAAATCTACATAATGAGAATTTCTATCTCACAGGGTGGTTGGTGAGGATTAAGTAAAATAATACACAATCGAGAATTGAAAAGCATCATAAAATATAATTCCAGGGGGCTCTGTGGCCACCTCTTGGACACAAATACTTAAAAGCCTGCTCCTGGCTGGACGCAGCGTCCTGCCCCGTGTGTGGAATCAAAGTCACATAATGTGCTTAAGTAAGTTTTTTCTTGAAACCCAAACTGCCTATTTTCTGGGGTCAGCGGGAAGTGGGGAGACTCCGGGCTACGCAGGAGGCCCTCCCCGTCGGGGAGTCTGCGCCTGTGCCCTGCAGTTCGGGGTTGAAACCCGAGAGCTGGCGAAGGCCGCCAGGGCGCACGCGGGGCTGCAACCCCGGAGCCCGGCGCGGGCGGGAGCGGCCCTGGCCAGCGGCCTCGGGTGTCAGCTCCACGTCCCTCCGCGCCATGTGCGCGGCCCGCGGCGACGGGAAGCCGGGCTCCGTCAGGGTCGGCACAGACTAACGTGGGCGGTGCAGAGGACACCCTCCGTCCCCGTCCCCGCCTGGCTCCCTCACGCTTTGCGCTCTACAGCGGAGGGGCGTCCGCGGCGCTCTCTTCAGCGGGGAGAGAATCAGCTACCCTAACAGCTTCAGTGATCATCTTTTTGTTGATGGCTTTCAAATCCCTTACCTGGATTGTCTTGTCCCGGGCAAGCGTTTATCTAGACTTCTGCGGATGAATGTCGCGTACACGTCTCCCCCGCCCCACGCCCCAGCGGACCCCCGTCCCCCGCCGCACCGCGCGGGGCCTGCCGTTCCCAAACACCCAGTGGCCCAGCCGTGACCAGCCACCCCCGTTGCCCGCTCGCCAGCCCGTTAGGAAGCAGCTTCCTCCCCTTCCCTTCCACTGCCACCGTGCAGCCGCAGGTCCTGCTCGCGTCCGCTCGCGCGTCACCTGCCCTGGGCCTTCCTCCACAGCGCTGCGGGAGGGGACTGTCTGCACGAGGCCTGCTGCTCGCGGTCCTGCGGGGACTCTGCTCTACCTCCTGTGTCACAGTCGGATTCTGTAGCTTCCTACCCCTGCGACACCGTGCTGAGCCCTCCTGTCCTCCGTGGCCCTGGCCCTCCCCTCCCTTTCCCTGACTTATCAAAACTCCCTTAAGACATTATCTGTTCTGAGAAACCCTCTCTGAGCCCTAGTTTGGATCCCCCCACACCTCCTCATTGTCCTTATTTGGGTGTCCTCAGCCCCCTCCACCCATTAGATGGGGGCACCTGCTAAGCCCGGGTGAATGAGTGAAGGGATGACTTTACAAAATAAAATATGTTTAAAATAGGGAGAGAAATAGGGTGTTCAGGGTAGAGCACACCTAGGGAGGTGTCATTTGAGAAGAGGCTTGAATCAAACGGGGCGAGGAGGCCGGTGGGGTTGGGGTGGGAGAGCAGCTGGGGGCCCGGAGCAGGCTGAGGAGCTGGGATTCCATTCTGAGTGTCCCAGGAGGCCACTGTTCAGGGGAAAGATGTGATCAGATTTATGTATTCTAAGACAGAACTCTGGCCCCTGTGTGATTACCCTAAGGGGATAAAAGTGGACTTGAGACATGACCGCAGTAAAGCCAGACAAGTGACGCTGTCCTGACCAGGGCGGTGCTGGTGGAGGTGGTGAGAAGGGGTCAGACATGGGATATATTTTGAAGGTAAAATGGTAGGACTTGCTGAATTGAACATGTGGTGCAAGGGAGAAAGAGACATTAAGGATGACTCCTGGGTGTTAGACCTGAACAACTGAACAGTGGTGTCATTACTCAGAGGAGGAAGGCGGGGAGAGGAACAGGTTGGCTTTGGGTGATACTAAGTCTGGAGGTCAACAGGGAGGACAACACAGGAAATACAAACTTAAAACTTAGCTCACATACTTGTAGGAGCCCAGTGAATAGAGGATCAGTGTCCGCTGCCCCTTCCTTACACATGCAAAACCACAGGCATGGGGGTACAGAGCCTAGCCTAGTTCAGGAAAGTTTGTTCTGAGGGACTGTAATATATGTTCCTAAAATTGTAAGCCACACACACTCTTCATTATGCAACCACCTGCTCCTTGAGAAACAGTGTGCCACACCCCAGAACTGCAGGAGTGTGGAGCATCCGGTTTGCTCCCTGATATACAGGCGGCATTTGCCCATTAAGTGTTGACATGTATGTATGATCTGTTTGACAATTCCTGGTGTGATGGGCACCCAATTTTATAATGTATTTGTGGTAGCCATTGATTCATTGTAAGCATTTATGCTGCTTGCTGTATTATTGAAATATGATTAAAAGAATAAATTTTCTTCTGAGTTTTTATTGCTATTTTAATCTAAACATGTATTATAACTCATGAGCTCTTGTTAATATTAACTGTCCTGTGAACAAACAACTTAAGAAATACTAATTGATGAGTTTCCTGAACACTAAATCCCCTTACAGGAGGTGAGAATGAAAACTGCCTAGGAAAGTGAGCTAGTAACACTTGACACTGGGTGATTAGTTCATAGAATGACCTGAATTATTCTAGTTTCTGCTGTTCAAAATTTTCCATAATAAAAAGATTAAAAGAAAATGCACTTTGGGAGGCTGAGGTGGGAGGATTGCTTGAGGCCAGGAGTTCGAGACCAGTCTGGGCAACATAGCGAGACCCTGTCTCTATGAAAAAAAATTAGCTTGGCATGTTGGCATGTGCCTGTAGTTCCAGCCACTCAGGAGGCTGAGGCAGGAGGATCGCTTGAGCCCAGGAGTCTGAGGTTGCAGTGAGCTATGATGACGCCACTGCACTCTAGCCCAGGTGACAAAGCAAGACCCTGTTTCCAGAAAGAAAAGAGAAAATGAAGAAAGACAAATGGACCTTTCTTATAAAGATCTCTCTGGCTGGCATATCTGGGAAAGATGGACACTCAATTATCTATGAATTAGAACTTCAAGGAAAAGCTTAGAGTCCCACAACAAACCCTTTTCTCTCTTGAGGGAAGGGAGGATTATCTCATCAGATTCTCCAAAATGAGGAGCACATGGTGGATGTTCAAGAGGAAGAAGCATCAGAGGACTTTAACTGGAGTGTAACTCCAGTTTTCAACAGCAGAGCAATCTGCCAACACTCCCAATTGAGAGATCCTGTGGAAAATCAGACCAGTGTTATTAATATAACATTGCCAAATGAGGTGCACTGGTGTGTGTGTGTGTGTATGCATTTGTTTAAGTTTTACTAAGGTACAATTTAATACCAAAAAATCCCCCCATTCATGCACACAGCTCAGGGAATGTAGCCAGGTAACAGCCACTACGACTGAGAGAAAGTATTTCTGTCCCTCGTGGCACTGTGCAGCCAGTCACCTCCCTCCCACCACCACCAGCCACTGAACTGCTTTCTCTCATTGTATTAACAGATTTGCCTCTTCTAGGATTTCCTATACACAATGTAGCATTTTCAGCCTGAGATCTCTCACTCAGAATGATGCTTTGAGATTCAGCCCTGCTGTTGTGTCAGTAGTTTCTTTTTATTTTGAAAAAAGTATTGTACGTATATCCCACAATTTGTTTACCTTTTCACCTGTTGATGGACACTTTGGTTGTCTCCACTATGAATATTATGCCTATTATGAATAAGCCTACTATGAACATTCACATAAAGGCTATGGATGAACCTGTTTTCAGCACTTCTGAGTAAACACCTAGGAGCGGGATTGCCACGCTGCGCGGTATGTCTCTCACTTTGTAAGAACAGCCAACGTGTTTTCCAAATGGCTATTCCATTTCTGCCAGTAACTTGCTCTCTGTTCTTGCCAACATCTGGTATTATGACTTTCTAATTTTAGTTATTCTAGGTGTTTATGGTATCTCATTCTGGTTTCAACTTGCACTTCTTTAATGATTAATGTTGTTGAGCATCCTTTCACATGCTGACCATTTGCTTATCTTCCTTAATAAAGTGGCCATTCAAATATTTTGTCCAGTTTTTAATCAGGTTGTTTGTATTTTTATTACTGGGTTGTAAGAGTTCTTTATATATTCTGCACACAAGTCCTTCTGTGTCAGATATACGCTCTGCAAATATTTCCCCAGTCCATAACTTTCACTTTCTTAATATGAAATTTCAGACATTAGTTTTAAAATTAAGTCCAACTTAATTTTTAGGATGTATTTTATGTGTCCTATATAACAAATATTTCCTTCTAGGCACTTTATGGTTTTCATGCTTATGTTTACATTATTCATTTTCCCCACATACAAATATTCAATTGTTCCAGAACTGTGTTGAAAACTCTTATCCTTTCCTCATTGAATTAACTTTATATCTTTGGTGAAAAACCAATTGAAATATATGGGTGGGCCTAATTCTGTTTCATTTATCTGTAAGTCTATCCTAACTCCAATTCCATACTATCTTGATTACTAGAGCTTTATTAGTCTTGAAAAAAGTCTTGAGTTCTAAAAAAATTTTTGTCTTTCTAGGTCCTTGAGATTTATAATTCTTGAATATTGTGTATCTATTTATTATTTCTTTATTTTCTTTTAGCATTGTTTTGTAGCTTTAGGAGTATAGGTCCTGCACATATTCTGATAATTTTATCCCTAAATATACTGCATGATTTTGATGCTATATATCAATTTGATGTGTTTTATTAATTTCAACTTTTACATGTTTGATACTAATATATTGAGCTTGTATCCTATGACCTTACTAAACTCACTTATTTTAAAACATTTTCATAGATTCCTTATGCTTTTCTATATAGATAATTATATCACAGCAAATAAAATTTTACACCTCTCAAATTCTGTGTCCCTGTTCTTTTCATTGCCTTATTGCAGTGGTCCCCAACCTTTTTGGCACCAGGGACCAGTTTCATGGAAGACAATTTTTCCACAGACTGGGGTGGGGGGATGGTTTTGGGATGATTCAAGTGCATTACATTTACTGTGTACTTTATTTCTATTATTATTACATTGTAATACATAATGAAATGATTATACAACTCACCATAATGCAGAATCAGTGGGAACCCTGAGCTTGTTTTCCTGCAACTAGATGGTCTCACGTAGGGGTGACGGGAGACAGTGATTTATTATGGTCTCTGTACAGTCAAATCTCTCTGCTAATGATAATCTGTATTTGCAGCTGCTCCCCAGTGCTAGCATCACCGCCTCAGCTCCACCTTAGACCACCAGGCATTAGATTCTCATAAGGAGCATACAACCTAGATCCCTCAGCTGTAAATACAGATGAAGCTTTGCTTGCTCGCCCACCACTCACCTCCTGCTGTGCAGCCTGGTTCTTCAGATACCAGTCTATAGCCCGGGGGTTGGGGACCACACCCTTATTGCACTGGCTAGGACATCTGGTACAATGCTGACTACAAGTGGTGAGGAAAGTGCTCTGTCTGTAATTCACCGTCAGATGTAGGTTCTCCTACAGATGCCCTTTATTAGATAGATTGAGGAAACTCCCTTTAATTCTTAACTGAGAGGTCTTCTTTCTTTCTTTCTTTCCCTCCCTTCCTTCCTTCCTTCCTCCCTCTCTGCCTCCCTCCCTTCCTTCCTTCCTTTCTTTCTTTTTTTTGAGACAGAGTCTCACTCTGTTGCCCTGGGTAGAGTGCAGTGGCATCATCGTAGCTCACTGCAACTCAAATTCCTGGGCTCCAGTGATCCTCCTGCCTTGGCCTCCTCAGTAGCTGGGACTAACAGGTGTATGCCACGATGCCTGGCTAATTTTTCTATTTTGTTAAAGTAGAGATGGGGTCTCGCTCTTGCTCAGGCTGGTCTCCAACTCTGGAGCTCAAGCGATCTTCCTGCCTCGGCCTCCCAGAGTGCTGGGATTACAGGCGGGAGCCACCTTGCCTGGCTCTGAGAGGTTTTATCATGAATGGGTGTTGAATTTTTTCAAATTTCTTCTACACTTAAAAAAGATTATATATTTTTAAAAGTACATTAATATAATGATACACATTGCTTTTGAATGTTAAAGCAACCTTGCATTTCTAGGATAAACCCCACTAGACCACATGGATTACTAACTTTTTATAGATAGCTGTTTTCAACTTGCTATTTTTAAAAGAATTTTTACATCTATGTTCATGAGAGATATTGATCTATGATTTTTTTCTTGTGATGTCCTTTCCAGCTTTGTTAACTGTGTAATGTTGGTCTCTCACAACTTTTCTTTATGGGAAGGTTGTCAGCCACAAATTTAATAGGTCTATTCAAGTTATCTCTTTTTTTAAAAAAACTAAAAATAAATGAATAGATCATATCTCTTTCTTCTTGAGTGAGCTTTGGTTGTACATGCCTTTCAAAGATTCTTCCATTCCATTTAACTTGTTGAATTTATTGGCATAAAGTTGTTAGTAAAATTCCTTATTATACTTTTACTGTCTATAGACTCTGTAGTAATGTTTCCTCTCTCATTTCTGATACTGGAAATTCTTTCAATCTTTTCAAAGAGCAAGGTTTTGGTTCCACTGAATTTTCTCTATTGTCCATTTGCTATTTCATGATTTTTAGCTCTTATCTTTATCATCTCCTATTCTGCTTGCTTTGGGCTAAATCTGCTCTTTTTCTACTTTCTTAAGGTTGGAGCTTAGATTATTGATTTGAGATCTTTCTTTGATCTAATTTAAGTATTTAATACTATGATTTTCCCTCTAAGCATTTCTTTAGCTGCATCCCACAAATTCTGATATATTCATTCAGTTCAAAATATTTTCAAAATTTTCTTGTTACTTTCTCTTTAACCTATTGCATGTTTAGGAGTGCACTGTTTAGTTTCCAAATATTTGGGGATTCTTCAGGTATCTTTGTTACTGATTTCTAACTTAATTCTGTCCTGGAGGACAGAGATAACATACCTTGCATGGTTTTTATTCTTTTAAATTTTTAAAGACTTGTTTTATAGTCCATAATAGGTACACATGAAAATAATGTATATTATGCTCTTGAGTGAAGTGTTCTACAAATGCAAATTAGTCAAGTTAGTTAATAGTGCGGTTCAAGTCCTATATATCCTTACTGACTTTCTGTCTACTTGTGCTATCAATTACTTGATTATCGAAATATAAAATTATAATTGAAAATTTACCTCTATGTATTTCAATTTCATCAGTTTTTATTTCATGGGTTTTGAAGCTCTGTTATATGTGTTTTGGAACTAGGAGGTTAGCTGCTTTACTGTTGGATTCCCAAACGTCAGAATAGAAAGGTCCTTCCCTTGGGACCATTCAACTTCTGTAGAGAAGAAACTTCTCACACCTAGCTGGAGGGTAAATCCCTGGTTGGCCATGCACAGGGGTTGGGGAGAAGTATGTGTATTTATGGGACAAGGAGGAATTTTCCATATACAACTGGCCATTAGTTTCACTGCTTTCTCTTTGTGTCTCACCCCCATCTTCCAGGGTATTTTAAGCATTTCTGAGCCTGAAGCCAAACTGGTTCCTTCTTTTCCTTATTCCCATATGTAAGCAGCGTAACTGTGCCTGCTTCTGCTCCAATAACTATACTTCCATTTTCTTTCCACTTTTCAAATTTGTGTTGAGATCTCACTTGCTGATGGTCTTTCTCCTGTTCTCTCTATTGCTGTGGTTTTATAAATTAAAAATTTTTTTTCTCTAGCATTTTAATGTTGTCCAGGGATATCAGACATGTTTAACAAAGGCAGATTCTCTAGCACTTTCTCTGTTAGCCATTTTTATTAACAGTTTACCATGCCCCAGCGTGATTTCCACAGCCTTTGCTCAGCAGATGCCATATGCTCCCCATTTATTAGCTTTCCCCAGCTCTGCCTGTAGAACCTATTTGTTGGTATCACCTGCTGTCAGGTAGCACCCTTCACTGCCAGCTGTACTGTGTCAACTACTTCGGGCATGTTGCTTTGGACTTTCCCTTGCTTTCACTCTGGAAGTACCCCCAATAAACCAGCTGTAGTCAAGAAAAAGAACTACTTATGTTCCTGAACAGCTGCCTGGGAGATGTACTACAAAATAGTATATGGGAGTGCACTACATGTGTAATGAGTAATTCTTCTCTATCTTCTTGTGATGCGGCCAGGCCACAAATTGCTGTACATTTTTACAATAAACACAACAGATTTCCATGTTCATTATATCTCCAGTTACCCCCTCAGCCTAAAATGGGCATACTATATAATCGTAGTTTAGAAAGGGCTAATCAGGACTGGAAGTTAATACAAAAAACACAAGGCACATAATTTGAAGAAAAACCAGAGTTTCAATTTCTCAGAGAATGTGAACAAATAGAAACATGCCCTGGTTTGACAAATATAAAGTTCTTGCAGCTAAAAATGCTGGGTAGAATACGTAGTTCTAATAACACTGACTGAATTGCCAAGTACAGATGTTTTCACTCTACCCATCTAAGAAACCAGAATAATTCATTCATTGTGTAGCATAACAAAGTGCTTGATACTTAAATACTTTAAATGAATGAATGATTTTTCAGTGAGGGAACATACTGAATAATTCTTTGTAGAATATAAACATAAGAGGGATGTTAAAAATATGTTTTAAATACAGTTTTAACAGTACAAACCCTCTTAAGACCTGAGTGGCTCATGTCACTTAATGGGAATCTTTCCTGTGAACCCGCTGGTGGATGTGCAGGTTGGAACTCTGGCTGAAGCCCTTCCCACACTTGCTGCACTCATAGGGCTTCTCTCCAGTATGCACCCTCTGGTGGATAAGGAGTTTGGAACTCTGGCTAAATCCCTTCCCACACTTGCCGCAGTGATAGGGCTTCTCTCCAGTGTGGACTCTGAGATGGATGCGAAGATCTGAGCTCTGGCTGAAGCCCTTCCCACACTCATAGCACTGGTAAGGCTTCTCTCCGGTGTGGATGCACCGGTGAATGTGGAGGTTCGAGCTCTGGCTGAAGCCCTTCCCGCATTCACCACACTTGTAGGGCCTCTCTCCTGTGTGGACACGCTGGTGGATGTGCAGGTTTGAGCGCTGACTGAAGCTCATACCGCACTCCCCACACTCATAGGGCTTCTCCCCAGTGTGCACTCGCTGGTGGATGTGCAGTTTGGAGCTCTGACTAAAGCCCTTCCCACACTTGTCACATTTATAAGGCTTCTCGCCTGTATGGACTGCATGATGGATGAGCAGACTCGAGCTCCTGGTGAAGCCCTTCCCACACTGTTCACATTTGTAGGGCTTTTCTTCTGTGTGGTCTCTCTGATGAAGTAGCAGCTCTGAGCTTTGACTGAAGTCCTTACCACACTGGCCACATCTGTACAGTTTCTCTGCAGTGTGGATTTTCTCATATGGACGAGCACCTGGGCTGGTGTTAAGTACTTCCCCATGGTCATTACGGTTACAGGGTTTCTCCTCTGTACCAGCTCTCTGCTGACTACAACTGACTAACCGTGATTTCCATCCATAAACGTCTTTGCAGTTACAGTCAAAGGGATCCAAAGATTCTTTCAACTGGCCATTCTGGCAAGTTGCTTCACCGCTGGACAATGGTGAGGCCAGTTCTGTTACATCAGACACAGGTTTAACTTGAAGGTTCTCTGAACAATGGTCCATGAGAGAACTTTCCCCCCTTATCACTTTGTTCTCAGTGCTTTCTTCAGTTACGAAGAAACGTTTGCTTTCCTGAGCATCCTGAGGCTCATTCGTACAGACCTTCACTGAAGAGTCTTCTGTGGCCATTTGGCTTGGGACTTGCAAAGACAAATATTTTCCACTTTCAGTGTTTTTGAAATCATCACTTTGAAGAGTCACCACACTGTTATTTCTGGAAATATGAGAAGATGCTTCTCCCCCCTTGTGACAAGGGGGGAGATCTAGTTCAGGCTTCCCATACACTTCCCTTTGAAGATTCACAACACCATCCTGACTGCCAGTTATTGTACTGGTCATCTCTTCCAGAGTCAGCCAGCACGAAAGCTCGTATGACAGATCCAGAAGTCTTTTCTCGTGAAGATGCTCCACAGAATTTTCATTCAAGTTTCCTAGGGAACAAAGAGAATTAGTGATAAGAACAGAGGGTAGATTTCAAGATTTCAGAATGGCAGTGCTTAAGGCCTGAAAATTTAGTAACTAGGAAAATGTTCAACTTGTCCTTATAGTCCTGTCCTTTGGGTTAATGTCAGAAGGAAAGAATATCTGGGCACAGAAGACAGAAATTTTCTCTCTGCTTTTAAGCATAGCCAATAGAAGTATTCCTTTGCTAATCCTGCAGAAGGTTATGAAACCTATACATTGCCATTCCATAAAATAACATTCCATTTTATTTCCCTTTAATTAAATTTACATTTAATTGATACTCTACTCTCATAGGTGGTGGGGATACAAGGAAGAAAATAGAAATCCCTTTTGTTTAACAAGATAAAACCTCTTGGAGGGAAAGACAATTATACCAACAACGATAATAGCAAGTAGTACAGATGAACATACAACAGATAGACGCACAATCAGTTATGAGCACACAGAATAGGAGCATGCACCTCAAACTTTGGGGCATTTCTCGGAGAAAATGACAGGGAAAAAAAGTGAAATGTGGAGAGAAAATATGACATGTTCAGGAAGACTACAAGCAGCTTCTTGTGAAGGAGATAAAAAAGCTAACAGTGGTGTAGAATGTGTCCCAGCGGGGAAGGTAGGAGCCTGAGCAAAGGGGTTGGTGTCTAATCCTAAGGACTTAGGGCTAACCTCTGCCGGGATTGAAGGCTATTAAAGGATTTAAATTCGGAGTGAAATGACTGACTTTGTGATTATAAACACACTGGAAAGCAAGGCTTTAGGTAGAGAGACAGCTGCTAGACCAAACCAGAAGAAAAATGGTAAGGATCATGGTTGTGGGGAAAAGGGGAGAGATTCATCCTAAATTAGGTGATGACAAACTAAACCTAGAAGGCGAGGGAAAGGAAGCACCAAGCATGAGTGACTAGGTACAGTGCTGCCGTATAATACGACAGGAAATGCAAGAGAACAAGGCTGGAGTGGGGAAGGGGGCAGACGACAAACTGAAAATCTGCCTTGTTTGATCTGTGCTGCTGGTGGAACACTTGCAGCACTGTTCAGTGAGCAGTGAGCTCTATGGCTCTGAAATTCCTGAGAGAGAACTGGCCTAGGAATACAGAGTTTAGACTTATTGGAATATACGTTAGTCAAAACAATTACAGGGAACATCCGAATGTTACACTGAAATGACAAAAAAGAAATCTGTAATAGTCTCGGAAAAAAGGAAAGGTTGACATCACCAGAATAAAAATTTTGAGGAACTCCTAGATGATACGGAGCAGATCGATTAGGAAAGATGGAGAAACTAGGGGAAAAAAATGCACAGCTCAAATCATGTGCAGGAGAAGGCTTCTTCAGGGCTAAGAGATCTTCCCAACAGGTCCTAGAAATTCTAATTCCAAACTCAGAATCAACAATTATAAAGACAGATTCATTAATTCAAGTTAGGCATTCCTACCGGCTGGGCTAGTTGTTGCCGTTAGCACCACCTCTCCCAACCCCCCTTTTCCCTTCAAAAACAGAAATATTGGGTAGCTAACAGCAGTGGCCCCATATAAAGCCTCAAGAATAAAATAAATGATCTGCCAAAGACAGACTGCTAATAGTGTTACTAATTTTTGGGCTGAAGAGAGAAGCAGAAGCTGAGGTAACGCTGACTCTACACAAGCACAAGGCTGACTAAGGTACAAAAAGGAGCAATGGACTCCTTATGTGCCCAGGAAAAAGCCTCACGGTAACCTCTGAAGAGGCAGTTCTGACAAGGCAGACAGCCCAGAGCTGGGGCTGAAGAAGCAGGGCGTGCCCCAGGTAACTTACTAGCATGAAGATGCAGCCTTAAAAAATGGCCTACACCACCCACCATCTATCTGGATTCTTATCATCTTCCTCTCACGCCCAATTAGCAGAGGTGTCCCCTAAAGTAGAACACACATGTGCCCCAAAGTAGGCTGAACACCTGCTGAGGATGCACACTCCAGTATCATACTGAGAACACAAGACTTTTGAAAAAACATATAAGGAGACAATTAAAAAATATATAAGCAGACCAAAAAAAAAGTAGCAAGCTAATAAGAGAGGCACAAACAAGAAACAGTGACCAGAGGAAACAATTTAAAAGGTACATAATTAAAATCCCACAGAAACCAGAGATAGTATCACATCTACACACAATCTACTCATAAAATATAAACCCATTGCTATGAAAAATAACCATAATTCTAAATTACTAAAATGACAGAAGAAGATGATAATACTAAGAAACACCTACCGTGTCTGACGGAAGCGCTCAGCCAGGGTTGCACAATCTCACGTGAGAGGAACTATCAGGACACCCATTTTGCGTGAGAGGAAACCAAGGTTGAAAGAGGTTAAGTAACTCGTCTCATAGTGAAGTGTCAGGCTGTCTTCGTAAGGCCTATAGTCTAGAGGGCCGAAGAGCAAAATGAAAACATGGCCACAATGAAAGACTGAGGGATCTCCTAGAATGCGTATTAAAAGGATAGGCAAATGGAAAGACAGAAGCAAAAGCCCATCTCGGGGAGTTCCGTGACAACAGTGAGGACATAACAGAAAAAATGTTTCCCAGAACTCAAGATTCAGGGCCCAGTGAATGCTAAAAATGTTATGTGAAAAAACCTACAACTAAACACCCCCTTGTAAAACCTGATGACTTCAGGGAAAAAAAAAATCCCAGAAAATTCTAAAAGTATTCATGTAAAAAAGCCAGATTATGTACAAATAAGTGAGAATTATATCGACATGGAACTACTCATCGGCAGTACTGCATACCTGAAGATAACAGAGCAATATCTTCAAATTTTAGATGAAAAGTGATTGTGAAATTAGAATTCTCTAGCCAGCCAATTAAGCATTTCAATGGGAGGAAAAAATAGACACTTTTTCAGACAAGAAAGGATTCAATTACTGAAACAATTAGTCAAGAATGCACTATAGCAAAATTTTAAAATTAATTTAAGAAAAAGATGATACATGATACAGGAAATTGCAGTAAGCAAATAAGTCAATAAAATACATAATTAAGTTGAATCAATTCTTGATAAATGAAAGAAAAAATTCACCAAAACTCTACAGTAACAGTGTGGAATGAAAATCCCCCCAAATAAAATACATTTTTAAAAAGCAAGTATTACCTTTTGGAGGAAGGAAAAGAAACTGTAATCATAGTATACTACTTGACTGTATAAACAATAATTACCAGGTCAAAGCAATATAAGCACTAATCACTGACATGTCTCTAACATAAATTCTTGGGAGGCTGGGCATGTTGGGGGAAGTAATGTAAAAAAGCTGTATTCTCATCTATGATATGAGAAAGTCAATGTAAAATATAAAATATTGATAAATTGAGAAGTAGCAGTATATCACACTAAATAAATTCAAATTAAAATGATACCAAGGTACCATTTTCCACCTGTTACACCAGCACAAACCCAAAGCCTGACAACTTACATTGCTCATGAATGTAAACTGTTATCACCCATAATGAAGGATGGACGTTTTGACAATTATCAATCAAAATCACAAGTGTGTACACTCAGCATCACAGCATGGAAGCTTTACTCTTCAGATTTCCAAGCATAGTTGAGAAATGACATTTAGATGCTTTGTAGAAGCCAATGACCAGAACCTGAGTAGACAGGAGTTAGAAACATGAAAGAAACTTTTCACTGTGTGCTTTTTTTTTTTTTTTTAAATTTAAAGAGGTTTATTCTGAGCCAAATGTGTGTGGCTGGCCCAGAGCACATGGCCTCAAGAGGTCCTGAGGAAATGTCTCATTGTGCACCTTGCATACTTTGTTATAAACCAGGTGAATACATTTATTCTTTAAAAAACAAGAGACAGAGAAAAGATATAACTGTACAAGACAAACTCAGCAGGGAACAGCTGAAAGGATTAAAACTGAGTGCCTCTGAGAAGCCACACTGTGGCTGGAAGAGCAGCAGGGCAGGGGAACATTTTTATTAAAAGCCTGTAAATACAATTGGCTTCACCCAGGTGAATGTATCATTTTGTTTACAAATTTCAAAAGTAATGGCAAAAAGGAAAAGGAAAAATGATAAAAGAAAAAGTGCAGTTTGTATCAGTCAAGGCATGAGGTGGACTGAAATTAACGGTGGAGGGGTTGCTTCAGCATCCTTTACCGGCTCATACTTGGCACTGGCTAGTAGCTGCAGAAATCACGGGTATATGAAAATCAGCCAGGGAGGAATTTTATTAATCGTACATTTTCATAAGCAGTAATGAAACTTTGTGATATTAGTTTTTTAATATCTAAAATAATATGAAGAACGAGTGCGTAACATTAGGAGAAAATGTTGACATGAGAAAACGGGTCCTTTTATAGGGAGTTCACATGACATAAAGAAGCACTTTAACACACACTGCATAAAACAGCACGTTGAAAAATACATACAGTATAATCTCATAAAATTTTAACATACACATTGGTAATATACATACATATGTATAGAGTACATAGAAAAAATAGAATCACAAACTATTAGTGATTTTATTTCCTATTATGCTTGTGTTGTTTGACTTTTTGACTTTTATATCTTACTTGTGTAAAACAAAAATATTGGACAAATATGTTCAATTTTATATTATAATAATAAAAATGAAAACCTAGCCTGAGCAACATAGAGAAAGAGCTTGCCTCTACAAAAAATTTTTAAAAAATCAGCCAGGCGTGGTGGCACGTGCCTGTAGGTCCAACTACTCAGGAGGCTGAGGCAGGAGGATTGTCTGAGGTTGCAGTGAGCTATGATGATGCCACTGCACTCTAGCCTGGGCAACAGAGTGAGACCCTGTCTCAAAACCAAGACCAAAACCAAAATCTAGTGCAGAGCTCGAAACTGGAAGCCCATCTCCCACTTCATTTTTGTCCTGCTGCAAATCATTCTCTATGAAGGAAGCACTCACAGTGATACTGGGTCACTCAGAGCATACCACTCCGTTACCTAACGGCTACCCACGGAACGTAGCATATACCCACTTTTTACCAGCGCTCCAATGCCATGAGTGAGCCGGGCCCTGCCCACCACTTCCGCCCACTCTGTTCTCCCCAGACGCACCCTGTGTTATAGCCATGCTCCTCCTTCCAGGTCTTTGGGTTTCCCCCTGCATGGTTTCCCCTGACTGGAATGCTCTTCTCCCCAGTCACTTGTATAATCTTTTAGCTCCCGGTTTAAATGTCACTTCAGAGGCTTTCCCTAACACTCTCAAGAACACATACGTCACCCTCATCCCATCACGTGCCTTTTTCTCTCAGAGCACTGTTCTAGCTTTCAGAGGACTTGTCAAATTTATAGTAGTATGTTGTGTTTACTTCATGTTTCTCCCACAAGACTGTAACAACTATTTCTTCTCTGCTAAATTCTGCAGCAGTCAATTACTAAATATTGATTACCAACACACAGCACTGGAAGTATTAGATACATTGCTTTCCCTCCAGGAACCTGGCTGGAAACAGGAAAATAAATCAGACTTACAGATCCAGTGGTTAAAAGAAAAACATACCAAAGAATATGTAGTCAGGTCTGAGACTGTGAGGTATAAATGCAAACTTGTGAGAAGCAGGGGGTCAAGTGGAAGGGGCGGTCAGAGGTTTCACATAGGTAACGGACTTTGAATAAAATCTTAAAAGGACAAAAATTAATCAGGAACCAAAACACGGGATAGTAAAAGTTTTCAGAGCAAGGAAGCAGGGAGGCCCTGAGGAAAACAGACGTAGCTGGAGGAGGGCACACATGGGACAGCAGAGAACAGCGCTCCACAGCTAAGGCCAGGGCACGAAGGGCCTGGAAAGCCAGGCAGGGAGTTTAGAGGCAACACCAGCAGCTGAGGGTAATTCCAATTTTTCATCCAAAGAGTGATGTCATAAGTGATCTGTTTAAGGGAGACAAGTCTGCTTGCAACATCTAACTTGAGCATGAAAAATGATGTCAACAACCTGGATAATTTATACCATAATTCAAGCATTAAATGGATTCATTTTAGGGTGATATCTGTGGGACTTAACAGTGTTAATAAATTTAAAAGAAGTTAAAAAAGAACTGGCGAGAGATTTGCAGATTGTGAGGATGGGGAGAGAGAAACAATGCAGTAATGGCCTATTTCTAAACTAGGGGACTGGAAAAACTTTAATACTTACGAAAGTGGGAATACAGCAAAGGAAGTTAAAAAGAAAAAGAAGTTTAAAAATTCTCAACACACTGAATATGAAGTGGTATTGGATATTCCAGTGTAGATATCCCATAGGCAAGAAAATACATGGGAATGGAGTTTAATACAAGGACAGGAAATAAAGATATTAGGGTTATCAAAATAAAAGGATAGTTGAAACCATGTAATGTGTAACAGCTCCCTACACTAGTGGGCATGTACAGCACGCACTCCCAACAGGGGCACCACCGCCCCCCAGGGTGGAGAATTGGTTCTTGGGGAGAATGAAAAATCCTACACATTACACTGGTTTGTGGCCCACAAAAACTCAATCCTACCTATTCCTTAGCACTTAATTTCTCAAAAGGAGAAATTTAACTTGTCTCCTTTAGTGGCGGCAGAGTAATAAAAAAGAAAGATCGAGGAACCTGCACAGTGGTACGTACTGTGACAGAGAAGCAAAGAGCCCTCTGGGATTTCCGAAGTTAGAAGAAAGACAGAGAAGCCAGTGAATCTGTGGGGAAAAGGAGTAAGAGAGAAGCCAGGAAAAACAGGAAAACTACGATTTCATACAAGACAAAGAATTTTAAGAGAAGGTCAACACTATAAAAATCATCAGTGAGCCGGGCGTGGTGTGCACACGTGTGGCCCCAGCTACCCGGAGGGGGCTGAAGTAGGAGGATGATTTGAGCCCAGGAGTTCAAGGGTGCAGTGGGCTATGATCATGCAGCCTTGAGAGACCCTGTCTCTAAAAAAATAAAAATAAAAATTTATTTTAAAAACCCGGAAATGCCTGACCACCTGGAGATAAGCACTCCCCCCGCAGCACTTTCCTTTTCTCACCCCTCAGGCTTAGCTGAAAACAGGGGCTGCAGAGCCAGGTTACTGCGGGGAGAGCGCTGGGGCCCTCGAGAGGGCTGGGGTGGGGACACACCCCAAAAGGCACCTTGACCGCGCGCCCCTTTTCAGTTGTTTCTGTAGAATGTCTGCTCTTGACTACAAAATGGCAATTTCACATGGTTCAACCGAGTAGGTACACATTCATCTCCCCACCTAAGCAAAAGTTCTTTATCAACATAATTTCAATGTCTACATATCTTTCTTTTCTATGACCCACGATAATTTGTCTGACCAATCCCTTGTGACACATTTAGTGAGTAACTAATTTTTTCATCATTTTAAATAATTCTAAAATGACTACCCTTGTTCACGATTTTCAGTTGGAGTTACTGATTGGTACCTTAGGATAGATACCTAAAAATGAATTACTTCATTTGAAATGTTTAAGGCTCTTTGATTCAGGCAAAGTGTTTTCCAGAAAAACTGTATCTATTTCTAGGGTATGACAGTGTCTCACCACAAGTGCTGATTGTTTTCAGGAGGGGAGATGGATGAATCCCTGAATGTGTAAGAAAAGAGACAATGGAAACTAGGTATCGCAAGGCAGGGGGAGGACATTCAATGAAAATACAGTCTAAGCAAAGACTGTACACAACCAGTGTGAGGGAGATGGGAAGAGACAAGAATGCAGAGAAGAGAGTCATCGTGAAGGGACAAGGCCACAACCTTCTGTAGAGGCGGGAGGCAGAGCAAGTGAGTAGATCCAGGTAGACCAGGATATAGAAAGTGTCCCAGAAGCCCCGCTTTCTACACAGACCACAGGATGTCAGAGAACTCCCAGAACATTTATAAAGGGACTTCCCTCTCATGGACTAGCCTGGGCTTGGAACTTTCCATGATGCCTGATACTCTTTGGAGTTCACTCTCCATTATGTAATGATCTTCATCTTACTCCAACTGAGTGATCACATCTGGGAAACACACAGGGTTTGCGTGATTGTGCAGAAAGCAAAATCAGCCCCACGCCCTGGCTTATAAGGGATGGAATAGTTATCGTTTCTGAGAAAACTCAGTACAGCTATTAATGCCATTCTCTAATTCTTACCAAGTAAAGTTCTCTAGCTGCTTAGAACAGTCAGGAAACATCCTTTGTGCCAAAAAGGAATTAGGAAAGAAAGACTCCAGTGGGTAAGTGTCAGGTTCATACGTCTTACCCACTGAGACCAAGTTCCTGTAGTTTTCCACATCACACCTCTGAACAGCTTCCTCTGAGCAGGGTCAAGGCAACCCCACTCCTCCTGGGTGAAGTACACAGACACATCCTTGAATGTGACTGGTTCCTAAAACATTAAGCACATTTCTCCTCAGCTGACAACCATCTGCACAAATGCCCTGGAGGGAGGGGGAAGTCGGCAGCACTGGAGAAGGTAAAAAAAGTATAGAAGGCCAGTTTGCAGTTCAGGAGATCTGAGTGAGCTAAGCCAAGTTTTGTTGGAGAATCTTTCCTTTCTCACCTACTTTGCTACACCCATCCACATCCCTCCCTCCTGCCCACAACCTGTCCGAGCTCAAGCAATCCGCTGAACCCTTTCTTCTCACTGTCACCTCGTGGTCACTGCTAAGTTGTCCTTTTCACCCCATTCCTGCCATTATCCAAAAACCTCAACATTCCAGACAATTTACCCAACGCTCTGACCTCAGTCTCCATGGCGCCCATGATCTCTGCCTCATTTCAACAAGCTGCAGTAGCCACAGTTAGGGCTAGCCCACTACTTGGCCCCTCTGCTTCTGAAACACTAATCTCTTAATATCCTTATACCTTAAAGATACCTTCCATTCTTTCTGTTCTTCCTCTTCCCTCACGCCTGCTTTATCAGGATCACCCCCTTTAACCCTTCCTCTTTTTCTCTCTAGTGAAAGACACTTCTGCTGTCAAGGTTTTCCCCAGCCACATCCATCTACGTCCTTTCTTCTTCCTAACTAAGTAGTTGAATATTACTGGAAAAATAAAATAGCACATATACACACACCCACAAAACACTCTCCTTAGGTATTCCATCTGGTCCTGTGGCTTAAAATACCACTGACTGCCAAATATTTATATCCAGCCCTAACCATTCCCCTCCACTGCAGACTCCAACCTTCCACCTAAGAGCCACACTGGGATGTCTAAAAGGTGCTTAAAACTTAGCAGGCTGTAACAGAACTCTTGCCCCCAGCAATCTCCTTCAACACCTGCTCTTTTAGCAAACAGCCACACAGCCCACCCAAGTGCTCAACCCTAATCATTTGATTCTCTTCTCTCTTCCTCACATCCCACCTAACACCACGTCCCACTCCTGCACCTCGGAAGGATATGCACACTTACCCACCTGTCCCCGGCACTACAGGTCCCCCGGCATTCTCTCACCCTCGCAAACCTCCTCCTTGGTCTCTGTCTCTACGCTTGCTCCCTGCACGTGAGTTTTCCACACAGCAGCCAGGGTGATCTTTTAAAACACAAACCTGGTCAGGTGTGGAACCCTGCAAAGGCTTTTCAGTGGCCTTCAAGTAAAACCCAGAATCTTTACCCTGGCCCGTGAGGCTCCACAGACCTGGTTCCTGTCACCTCCCAGCATCATCCTGAGTCAGTCCTCTGTTGTGGTCACACTTGTCCACAGCAACATTGCAGGCCCTTGACCCACATCTCAACTTAGGGCCTTTACACTAGCTGCACTCCCTGCAGAATGTTCTTTCTCCACATCTTCACACGCCTTGTTCCTTATTCAGGTCTCAGCCCAACTGTTGCCTCCTCAGAAGAGCATTTCCTTTACCACCTAATCCACAGTAGCACCCAGTAACTATCATTTTCCTGGTTTTAATTTCTCCCTACCACCTATGCCTTACCTTGTTTTCTTGTTTATTCATTTGCTCTCTTATTTACTGTCTGTCTCTCCCCACTGAGACCTAAGTTCCCTGGGAACAGAGAGGCTGTTTGATTTGTTCACTATTGCATCCCCAAGACCTCAAGCAGGCCTGGCACATAAAAGGAATCCAAATATTTATTCAGTTAACTTCAGTGAATCTGGTTCCCTCCAGGGTTCTGTCTGAGGGAGCAACACTTCTCAAGCTAACTGTGGTGAAGAACCAGTTTTTTGTTTTTCAAACAAACACCCTCAATTTCTGTCCTTATGTCTGCATGGCGCATGGGCTGGCACCAGTCCATAAGCCACACTTTGAAAAGCAGAGTGACAGAATACGTAAAAGACAGTAAGAGCTGTCTTGTAAACTGGATCAACTAAGCCAGCTTCGGCCTGAGGCTGAAGGGGCACCACTCCCTCCCCCGCCAGGCCTGCCCTGCGGACTGACATGACTTTCCCAGCTAGGCACCAGCGGAGAAGCTCATGAGGAGGCAAGCGGGAGCTTTCTCCCAAGCTCTCCTTTGGAGGCCACTGCTCTCCAGGCTGCCATGGAAGAGAAGCCCGAAAACCCCTGAGCAAAGGCGGGACAAAGAAGCCGTGAAGCAGTGGCGCTGCTTAGAGCCTTATCATCGCGCCCTTTAGCAAAGAACATCGAGCAAGTGGACTGGCTGCGCCTCTCAGCCAGACCTTCTCTTCCCGCACAGAGAAAAAAGGATTCTTTCTCTTCAAGGCTAATGCCCCCTGCGCATTCTAGATCCAATCCTGTCCTCCCTCTTCAGAGACTCAAGCCCACCGATTATCTCTCCTCCCTTTATTTTCTATCCATCTTCTACCCAGTCATCTGGATCGTCTAAGCCTCCTTCTCTACCTCAACAATATTCAAACCACTTCAGCTCTTGTCACTTCCGCCTCCTAAATTCCCTCCAACGCGTTCTCTCTTCTGCATTTCCACTGCCACTGTCTTAGCAAGGCCCTCATTTTTTTTTTACCTAGTCCACAAGAACTCCTTATCAATTCATCGTAAGTACAATTTTTGTCCTCTTTCAATACATAGATCACACAGAGTTATTAATTAAGACCCTGCAGATAAAGTGTGGGGGGACTTCCATGCCAAGAATGAAAAGGATGTGCTGATGGGCTACTAACTCTGCAGTAGGTTAAAAATGACAAGAGTGACCAAATGAGAGGGGTCTTTGTGACAGGGGAAGGGAGAAGGGGAAAGAAAATAGTGCTCCTGTTAAAGCAAGACAAAGGTGGAAACGAAGGACTCAAAAATGAATAGTCTCCCCCGGTATTGGCAGAGCTAATGAGTCACCCCACAGCCGAGCTCCTGCTCACAGTGGGGAAAGTGGACCCAATGTCCTGAAGGCCAACCAAAGAGGAAGGTCACAGGACCAGTAGTTTCTGCTTTCCACTGGCCCAATGTCAAACTCCTCAGAACTACACCCTCGTCATTGCGTGGCCTTCCACTTCTTTCCAGAGCCTGTCCCTGGTGTATCCCCCATGTTTACTTAGGGTGGGAAACAGTAATGGAGAAGGAGGCAGATAAGGGCTGCAGTCATCCAAACACGTCCCGCTCGGGTCTAGCACAGCCCTTCTCATGTTGTTTCGGCCCTGACTTAGCGTTCTTTCATCCACTCTGGAACCCCTTTCAGTGTCCGGTCAATCAACAGCCCCTTTCTGAAGCATGAGGATGAATTAGGTGCCTCGTCCTCATAGCAGTGTCCACAAACCTCTACTGTAGCATCTGTCTCCCAAGTTGGCTACAAGATTAAGGACGGGGGCCACGCTCAACTCATCTTTAAATCCCAAGCAACTAGCACAACTGACTCAGAATCTAAATATTAAATATTTATAAATTCACATTCAATTTAAACGAATAATGATACAACTAAAAGAAAGCCTAAAGATTGTGAAACCTAACACCTTCAGTTTACAGATGAGAAAACCACGGCTCATAAGAGTGAAGTGACTTACCCAAGGGTGTGGTTAAACTGGGACTCTTGCCTTTCAGCAGACTCAAAGACAATGTCTGCTACATAGAAAACAGGCATTAAGGATTGGTAACGTCCTTTCTTTAAATTCAAAAAGTTATTATACAACATATACCAGAATCTCAAATTTTACCATGCTAGCAATCCCCAAATGCAGCAGCAGTTAATAAATAATCATCAGGGAACAGGTAGAAAAGAAGGAAGGAAAATATATTGAGCACAGGGTCTTACTCATGTTAATCTCCCTTGAAGTCCTCAATTACTTTTCGAGGCAGAGAGATGCTGTGTTCTCAGTAACTTGAGACAGCTCACTGTCCTCTAAACAGATTTTTATAATATCCCATGGTTTCTTTCTATTTATGTGAGGGCTTTATTTGCCAAGCAAAACATGGCCTTTGCTGGTAGTAGTAAGAATCAATTATTTTTTCCCTTAAAACCCAGCCTGATATTTTATTCATATAGCTTCATAACCTGTTTAGTTATGAAGAAAGAATAGCGTGGAGTTAGCAAACATGGGGTTTGCTCCTGGCTCTGCTGCTGTCTACCACAAAGGACAAGGCACTTCCCTTCAGCTTCCTGAGTCAGAGCCCTCCACCACCAAAGCCAGGACCGGGCAGAGGGGCTGCCTGACCCCTCCATCTCAAACACTCTCAGTGTCAATCCTGAGGTAACTTTCTACAAATAATTTTATGGTGACAAATGAGAAACCGTTTTTAAAAAGTGCTACTTGGTAATGTAAAATTTATTGTACCAATTAAATATATGGACGTATTGTTGGAAGGAAACAAAGCAACCAGAGCATAAAAGATGAATAACTCATTTTCCCTACCTTAGAGACACTTATATCAAGTATGTGGAGAGGGATTTCACAATAAATGCAAGAACTCTTTGGATGTACAAACACCAACAGGATAAAAACGGAGTGAAATTCTCCTTTCAGTGGGAGTGGAGGAGAGGGCTAGGACTCTTAATTCTCAACACCACAGATAATTCTGATGCACAGCCTGGTTGAGGGGCATTTCTAGGAGCGATTTCATAACTACTGTGCTGCCATTTGACAAATTTTCTCATATTTTTAACTCTTTCATGGTTAATAAATGATCACCACTAATATGCATACTTTTTGCATACAGGTAATCTGCTCATCAAAATGGTAAACTCCTTGAAGAAAAGCAGGTTAGTTTAAAATGCTATTGTTTTGCTGAGACCACTTAGCACTGGGCTGAGCATGGACTAGCTCTGAATGACTTTCAATGGGAGTGAAATGTGTGGCAGGAAAAGGCAGGCTTTGAGAGGACCAGGCAAAGATGCTCTACGGATTCTTTCTATAAAAGAGCACAGCCCCGTGCTTCGAGGAGTGGACCAAATTCAGAGGCAGGGTAAGACAGTGAAAGCTCTATCTGTGCGGAGCCTGGTGACATTATTTGCTAGCTATATGCCCTGATACCCTAATGTCCCTATACCCACAGCTATGTATACTGTATGTCCTACACTGAATCTGACAATAAAGAGAAAAACAACACACAGTACAGAGACATTTCAGAGAGATGGCACTTTAGGCAAAAAGAAACCCCAATTCACCAGGACCTTGGTCATTTCCTCCTCTCAGGGAGGGGCAGATTCCTGGAAAGGCAGAGTTAGGGAACGAAGAAGGGCCATGGACATCAAGCTCACCTTGCAGGACAGCCCAGCCAGCCCAGCCAGACTGCAGGGAGTGTCCTGCTCCCGACCCCTCTTCAGCCAGCCTTTCTCTCCCACGCCCTCTCCTGGAGCGCCTTTCCTGTCACCTCCCTCATCTCTCTCCACAGGGTTTTGGATCAAACAGGCATAGTCTCCCCCCAAAACCCTTGTGGGTAAGTAAATTCCTCAGCCAGCCAGCAGCTCTAACATGTGCCCATTTCTCAGACTTTCCGATTTCTGCCCTTAAGCTCTAGTTAGAGTAGGAGCTCTCAGGTTGTATGTATCGCCTCTCGGGATGGGCCACGGTAGCCCAAGACGCAGTCCCCAACCGCATTCTCAGAGCCCGACTGCTTTCTGTGCTGCGGGGGATCAGACGCAACCTCTTCTCAGCGAGGGCAGCGCTGTGGCGCAGCAATCCCGGTCCCTCACGGGAGCCCCCCTCCATCACCCCACGTCCACCAAAACCCTCCCTGGAACAAGGCCAGTCACCGGCGTGGAAAGGGCCCCTGTGGCGGACTACGAAGCCCCCAGGCCGGCCCGGGCCAGAGCTCCGCCAGGCGCGAGAAGGCGCTTTGGCGCCGCGGCCGGCTCAGCGGCAGGGGCCGCCCGCGTCTGTGTGGCCGCCGCCGGCCGGTGCACGCAGCAGCTCGGACATGCGGCGCGGGACACACGTGCGGCCGCCCCGCCCGGCTTCCGCGGCTCTGCGGCCCAGCGCCTCCCGCGCGTCACACCCACAGCCTGACCCCGGGACGCCTCCGCCGGCGGCGCACGCAGCGGTCCCGTCTCACCTCCCACGTGGAATCCCAGACCTGGCAGTGCCGGGTTCGGGATACAGACGGCTCCCGCGCCGAGGGCCCCGGACTACAAGTCCCAGGGAGCCGCGCGCGGGCGGCGCCCATTTCCGGCGCCCACTTCCGGCGCCGGTCCAGGGGCGCTGCGTTGCCGGGGTCTGGCCACCGGGACGGCTTCGTTCAAGTTGTCCTGGTTTTTTTTTCATTACAAACATGTAAGAATTACTTTAGGAATACCTGTTAAAGGTTTTCATTTGTTAAAATACTACTGGGGGAAAAGGACGTAAATACCACCCGTAATTTTGTCCTTACCTTTAAAAGTATTCTGAAATAAGTATTTACCATTCGGCATCTTCCATCTCATCTCCCGAATTCATTTGTTTAACAAATATTTGAGGGCCAGCTGTGTAACAGGAGCTGTTCAAGACGCTTACACAAAAATCACTCCCTCGTGGGTGTTAAATTCTAGTGGCGGAAACAAGCAATCCATAACTATAATAAATAAATGGGATAGCTCGTCCAGTGTCTGGTTACTAACAAATAAATGGCATAGCGTGTTATAAGGTGATACGTGTTAGGGAAAAAATAGAGCTGGGTTGCGGGGTTGAGGGGTGCGTGTGTGGGTGTGTGGGTTGGGAGTGCACTTTGCAATTTTAAATAGGGGATCTTGGAGCAAAGACTGAAGAGGTGAGGGGATTAGTCATGCACCACCCAGCAGTCAGAACTCTCCCAAACGTGCACAGACATTGCTATTTATACACGTAGATATACTTTTTAAACAAAAGTGGGGTCATGGCATATACATGGGCCTGCTGTTTGCCTTTTAAAATTCAATAGTGCTGTGTATCGTGGATTTACTGGGGATACAGAAACCTTGCCTCCTGAAGTTGTTTGTGCTTTCAAGGGGTGGCACCAACATTCTCCCAGGCTGTATCTCCAATTCCTTCACCTCTCACTGAGTGACAAAGAGCTGCCCATTCAGTCTCTCCCCAGTTCCTTTCCTTCGGATGCATTTTAGAGATAAAAGAGCTGTTGTATGGACCTGTCTATTATATACTCCCCTTTCCTTGGTGTATTAGTTTCCAGTCACTGCTATAACAAATCACCACAAACTTAGTGGTGTACAACAGATTTAATCTCTTATGCTCCTGGAGGTCAGAAGTCTGAAATCAGTTTCACTGGGCTAAAGTCAAGGTGTGGGCAGGGCTAGTTCCTTCTGGAGGCTCTAGAGGAGAATATTTCTTTGCCTTTTCCAGCTTCCAGTGACTACATATATTCTTTGGCTTGTGACCCTTTCTTCCATCTTCAAAGTTCATGACTTCAATCTCCCTAAGTGCCTCAAATGCTTCTTTTCTAGCTGGTTTGTCTGAATCAAACAGGGGGGCCCTTCAAGCATTTAGGACTACAGTAATTCAGATAAGATGTTCTTAGAAGAACACTTGCCTAGTAATAGAACCTACACCAATGAACTGACCACAACTCTGGCTTTGAACCTCTGGAACCAATGAACTCTGTTTCTAAGTAGCTTACATAAATCTCTTTTTTGCTAATAAAACTCCCCTTACCATTCCCTCATAGAACGCAGTGGTAGCTTGTCATTTCATGCTTTCCAGATTATAATTCTTATTTTTATTCCCAAGTAAACCCAACATATTTAGAAATAATTTTCTCTAGTGTCCTATCATTTAGGTTGCCAGATGCATACACGTTTATGAGCACTATTTCTTCCTGATGAGTTGATCCTTTAATCATGTAATTGCATAATATTTTTTCCATTCTTTTACTTTCAACCTACCTATGTCATTATGTTTGAAGTGAATTTCTTGAAGACAGAATATAGTCAGCACTTTTTTTTTAGTGCTGGAAGGTAGTGCTGACTAGCCCCAATTTACACCAAGGAACTGACCACAACTGCTCCTACCATCTCATTCCACCTAGTTGGTGTTGAGTGGAGTTGGAGATTCAGCTCCCAGCTGGGTCCTGTTGGTACGAGCATGGGTAGAAAGTGGAGGTGGACTAGCCCTGTCTCATTTACCCCTTGTTGCACCTCATTGATGCTGAGTGAGGGTCGAAGTTTGCTGTCCACTCAGCCCCCTGATACAGGGCTCCCGGAGAGTAAAGTAGACTGCCCACTGCCATAGTTATCCCTCCTTGCACCACCTTGAATGTCTCATCACTGTCAAGTGAGGGTAAAGGCTAAGCTCCCTGCTGGACCCCATTGACACTGTCTCAGTGAGGGAACTGGAACCACATTCTTCTGCTGTGCAGGGGATAGAGATCTGCTCCCTGCTCAGCCCTGCCAACACCACCCCACAGGAAATCAGAGCCCTGCCTGCTTCTTCCAGGCATGGGACAGAAAAAGAGCTACCTGCTTAGCTTGCTGTTACCACCATTGGAGGGTGGGGTGGGGAGAATTGGAGCATTGCTCAGTACTTCCACCTACTTCTGTAGGGTGTGGGGCTGTGTGGCAGGTGGAACATCAGCTATCCACTTGGCTCTGCTGAATGTGTGTGGGTGGGTGGGCAGCAGGTTTTCAATTTGTGTTTGGCTGGAGCAGGGAGGGTATCACCAAAAATAGTCTGTTGAGCTTCTCTCTTCCCGGTATTGCCAGGGGGACCAGGTTTTTCTTGATTGTTTTTGGTCTGTGTTTGTTCGTAGTTCTGGGCTGCAGGTTTTCCCCAGCACTCTCTCTGGGATATATGGAAAGCATAAAACAAAACCTGGGAACTCACCCTTGTTGTTCAAATCCTAAGGCCCCCAGGCAGTCTGCCGCCTTTTTCCACCTTTGAGGGTCCTCCTGTGCCTGTTAACTGTGTTATGTTCAGAATGTGTTAGTTATTGGGAATACCCCAACTTCGCTGGAACAAGAAGTCCCTGTTTTAATTTTTCATCTATTTACATTCTTTTCCATATAAATTTGCATTTCTTTTACTAGAGGAAGGATGCAATTCTAAGCCCATTGATGCTGGGCTTTGCAATGTCACTTTGGTTAACAGAATGTTGGTAGATGTGATGCAGACAGATGCTTTGAAATGCTTGTAGGGTTGGACTTGTTCTGTTGCACTTCTTGTGCCATTGCCATGAGAAGAACATGCACTGGGTAGTCCTCTTGTCCCAGGAAAATGAGAGACATGTGGAGCAGATCTGAACCCAACCTGTGGCCCAAAGCCAAGCACAACTGTGCCCAGCCTAGGTCATACAGACCCCAGCTGGCCTGCAGATGCATGAACACAAAACAAGTGATTGTTGTAAGACACCACATTCTTAGGGTATTTTTTTACATAACATTGTGAAAATGGCTGACTAGTACAGTCACACTCTACTTTATGAACTCACCTCCACACATCATTTATTCACACGTCATATGTCTCCCTGTTTGCACGCATCCTCACACTCACACATACACACTGCTATGGGCTGAATGTTTGTGTCCCCTCCCAGAATTCATATGTTGAAATCCTAACCCCCCAAGGTGATGGTATTAGGAGGTGGGGCTTTTGGGAGGTCATGGGGGAAGAGCTGTCATAAAGAGGCTTAGTGCCCTTATAAAAGAGGCCTGAGACCCCTTGCCTCTTCTGCCATGTGAGGACACAGGAAAAAGACAGCCACCTATGAGCCAGAAAGTGGGGCTTCACCAGACACTGAATCTGCCAATGCCTCAGGTCTGGACTTGTTAACCTCCGGAAACGTGAGAAATAAATTTCTGTTGTTAATAAGGCACCCAGGCTGGTGTTATAGCAGCCCAGACAGACTGAGACATGCACTTTCTTGTACTCCTTCCTCATACTCGCCCTCTTGCTCATAGAAAAGCCACCATATTTACTGGTTTCCTCCTCGGTGCCCTGCACAGGCTCAGGGCCCAGCATCTGTCCTGGCCTACTAACAGCGCTGGCTGCGGAGTAGGGGTGATTGCTCACTCTTCTTAAGGTGAGAGCACAGAGGGTGAGAGGCAGTGACTTGCCCTCTGCTGGTGAAGGTGGAGCTGGGATTCAAACTTGGGTAATGAATTGGGGGCACCTTCACTATGGCACCTTTACCTGTCACCTTGTCTTCTCAGGTGATCACAGATGGCACAGGCCAGGTTGAAGACAGGAGGAAAGGGGATTCTGTGGGGCCCCTGGGACCTCCCCCTCCAACCCAGCCCCCGGGGGGTCACTCTGACACAGAAAGTGTCGACACCACTTCTAGTAGGGTTGGCGGTAGATCTGGGCCTGGCCGTACTGCACTCCTAGGAAAGCTGAAGAAATCATAGTAGCATCTGGGAAAGGGAGGCCAGGGACCCTGGCCAAGGCCTGAGACTCCTTCCCCTCCTCCTGACTCTCCTGTATGGATTCCAGCCCTTTCCCCAACCCAGCTGGCCCCTAGAGCAGGGGACACAGGGCTCTCTCCTTGCAGATCTCCGTGAGTCCTAAGAATGCCCCCAGCTCTATTTCCCAAACTGTCCCCAGGATGTCCCCAAATGCCATGATGCCATGCAGATAGAGAGGGCAATAAGGGTGGTGTCACCTAGCCCTGTTCACTCTTCAGACTGTGGATTGAGACTCAGAGAAAGGAAGAGAATTGCTCAAGTGTACCCAGGCAAGTGGGGAGGAGGGAAATGAGTCCTGCCTGGCAATGCAGGCTCTTGGTGCTGCCCTGCTAGGGTGCAGGGAAGACGGTCTCAGGATGCAGAAACTCATCATTGTAGTGCTCGTGCTGCTGGACAATCCAGCATCATTCCTGCACTTACTCAAATGCATTCGCTGAATGTACCCCCGTACATGGTCACACAAAATGCTATTTCTCTGCAGGGCTCCACCAGCACCAGCCAAGGACAGTTTAGAGGTTTCCAGCACCGTGAATCCTCCCTCCTCCCCATCGACTCCTTGTCCCAACCCCGTGCTGCTGCTGCACTTCCCCACCTTTCTTCAAACTCTACCTGAAGACTTTTTTAAAGATGTTGGGTGCAGCCAACTAAGGATCCTGATGAGTAGATCACAACTTTGGGGGTCCCCCTAATCCAGGGCTAAAGGTATTTTCATAGGATATCCCTAAAGATTTAGACTTTAAACGAAAGAACTGTGGCTTTTTAGATGTTGTATTTGGGTAATAGAAATGTTAAAAAAAAATCCGTACGGTATGAGGAGGGTCGGGTTACCAGATTTAGCAAACAAGTACGGTATACCCAGCTAAATTTGATTTTCAGATAAACAGTCAACACTTTTTAAAAAATAAAATGTATTTCCCATGCAACGTTCGTTTATCTGAAAATCAGCGCAGCTGGGCGTCCTGTGTTTTCTCAGACACCCCCAGAAGAGGGCACGCTTCCCAGAACTGCTCGGAAGACGGGGGGTGGACTTGCCGTCTTGCAGGCGAGCCCAAGAGCCGGGCTAAGCCCTGCCTTCGCCGTGGGCGCGGGCGCAGGACAGCGGGGCCGGCCGGCCAGGCCTCTCGGCAGCGCGCGTGCGAGCGGGGCGCGCTCCCTCGCCACGTCCCGGGCGGGCGCCGCGGCCAAGGGCAGGGTGCGGAGCGGCCAGAGCGCCTGGGTTTAGACGCAGGCTCTGCCCCCGGGAAACTGCGCGGCTGGGAGCAGGTTCATCGACGTCGCCGAGTCCGACGTCGTCGTCTGCGAGAAGAGGCTCCCAGGGCCCGCCCCTCTGGCATCCCGAGGACCGCGTGCGACACCGTGTAGGGAGGTGCTACCACAGCGCCCGCGGCAGAAGTCGCCTGTTGTCACCGGTTTCACTGACTTCCAGAGGGCAGTCGTTAGAGGCACGACCTCGCAGACGCGAAAGCGTCACAGGAGGACGTGTCTCGCCTGCTCCCGGCGGCGCGCCCCCGCCCCCGCCCCCGCCCCCGCCGGCACCCCTCCCCTTGAGGCTCCGTTTCCTTTATCGCAGTTAATTCTCACAGCAGTCCTGGCAGCAGGTGAGCAGACGTTATTAACTGTTTTGCAGATGAGCAAACTGAGGCCAAATTCTTTAGCCTTCCTAATATTCCTCATCTGTTAAAAAAAACGGGGAACAGGGTGAGATCGTGACGGCGGCAGTTTTTGGATTTCCCCAAATTGCTCACAAAAATGGACGGTGCCAGTAGGAGAGCAGAAGAAACTTCCCACTGGAAAACTTCAACGGAACCAGGGGTCAGGGCACCCCCGCCAATCCGGGAGGGCAAATGGGTGGGGCCAAACCACCCCCAGACTTTAACAGCTGTGCCAAGAGAGTGGGAGTCCTGGGGCCCAGAAATGGCCAACACATAACGCAGCCCCGGAGAAGACAGGCCCCCTCTGAGTGGGACTTGAGCAAGCAGCCCTGAGAACACCGCTCCTCCACGGCCCAGCCTGCAGGCAGGTCCACACGGGACCGCAGGGAACCGGCTAGTTCATGGCGATGTGGTGTGAGCCTGGGATGCCTGGTCCTGCCCGCGAGCAAGGAAGCACCCAAGACTAGTGACATCACGCCATAGGGACCCAGGGCTAACTCGAAGGGCTCCCTTATTTGATTCAAACAAATGAGCTATAAAAGAATTATTTGAGGCACTTAGGGAGATTTGGATATGAACTGGATATTAGATATTAACGAATTATGGAAATAAACAAAGACCAACCAAATGAGAACAAAAAAATCCTATTTATCCAGAGCAGGGGAGTCGGCCACTGTCACTTGTGTTTCAGCAGAGGTTCCCAGGCAGGCAGAGGATTGGGAGAGCATCATAGTGGAGAAAAGGGACAGCTTCAGGTGTGGCCTGTTTGGAGGCTGTTGGCCTGGGGAAGCTGGAGGCGGCCAGCTAGAAGCACAGCATCCTATGGGATGGGTTAGAGGAGTGTGTTTAATTACCTCTGGTTGGTCCTAAGCTGGAAGCAGGGACAAAAATTAGGGAAGCTGTCAGTTATTAGTCAATGCCTGGCTGTTTGGGAGTGATTTTTACAAGTATTATTGTTTGCTTTCCTAGACTGGTTGCTAGAGACAGTGGTCTGACTTCCTACAAGTCTGGCTTACAGCAGGCTGGCTTTCTGGGCTGGTTACTGAAGGAAATGGGTTGGTTTCCTGGGCTGGTTGCTGCAGATCGTTTTTGTATGTGGTCCCACTGTTGCCTGTTTGCGTATTTAGTTTCTCAAATTATTTTTTTTAAAGTGTGACAATGCTACCATGTAAAAAAATAAAATAATCAGTCATATTGGACTAGAAAAAAGAAAAAATAATATAAAAAATCAATAAAAAAATAAAATGCTCTTAGGTAAGATGTATATGTGAGAACTTACAGATGAAATGTGGAATTCATTTTAAATAACCCAGCAAAAGCGCAGAGGAGGGGAGAGATTGATAAAACAAAATTAGCACAATCTTGATATTTGTTGAAGTTGGGTTATAGATACACAGAGGTTCATTATATTATTCTGTGTTGTATATGTTTTTAAGTTTCCATGACAAAATGTTTTTGCTATTGGGATAGTAATAGTATCTGCCTCAGAGGGTTGCTTCATGAGGATTAAATGAGATAATTCATGTAGAGGTTTAGCACAGGGCTTGGCATAAGGTGAGTCCTACCTTGCAGCAGGCCTCCACTGAGCATTTTTCTGGTGTTGTCTCATCATTATGTGGGATAGTATCTGGGATTATACTACACACTCTGTTTTGTAAACTGATTTTTTTTTGACCCAACAATATTTTGTGAGCACATTTATGTAACATGTTTATATCTGCATTGTTATTCTGTAAATTTGGCCTAGTATTCTATCATATGGATTTCCTATAATTTATTTAACTACTCCCTTATTAATAGTGACAATTTTGAACTCTACCTGAGCCCCTCGCTTCTGGAAAACAGCACAGGTTAAGAAATTCCCCCAAATTTGTTATCTGAAATCTCCCCACCTTTTTGTGTTTCAGAAAACAGCTAACTGCAAAGACACCACTCCCCAGGTGTCTGAGATGGGACCCCCGCGCTCTTGCTCACCATTCCCTTGTTTACTTGCCCCTGCAAGTCCCTGGGCCCCTTCCTTTCTTTGAGACCTTCATCATTAATGAATGTTCTCCCAGTTGCAGTAGCCTGAACTAAGTCAGCTCCTCCATGGCCTGGTGCATTTGTCTTCACAACAGGCATGCTGGTGAGAAAGAAAAGAAACTTTTTATCTGAGGAATGTGAGCCCCTTTAAATTATTGGGCCCAGAGAGGCATTGAAGTGTGACAGCAGGCACATCCCACTCCCCCCTGGAGCTAAGTAATCATTTCGAAGCCGTCTGCTTATATGGACTCTAGACTGAGTGTCGCCACCAATAGCTATAAATCACCCTAACGATGCCATACGCTGCACACCATAACTCATACACTGTAGTTCAGTGCACAGCCAATCACTAAGCAATGTTATTTCTGCAACCAATAAGAATTTATGACAAACAGGATGATTTTGTAATCATCCCCTTTCCTGCTTCATCCTTTTTTCTTTAAGAACTTGAGCCTCTCCTTTGTTTTCTGGAGCACTTCCCAGTGTTTCCCAGGGTGCAGGCCTCAACCTTGGCTCAAATGAACTCTCTACCGATATGAATTTTTGCCTCAGTTTCTTTCTCTAGGTCGACACTGGTTTCTATTTTTCATTTTTGTAAACAGTACGACAATCAATATCCTCACACACGCATCTTTGGACACTTGGCTGATTAATCTGTTTAGGATGAATACCTGCAGGTGAAATTGCAGGTTCACAGATGTGCTCACGCATGCTCTTTACTTCTGTCCTGATCACGAGTCCCCTCCCTTAAAGGTCTTGCTACCCCAGACCCCCCAGGTGGTTTTTTGAGAAACAAGCCTGCTCATGTCTCGTGCTGTGAAAACCTTCCAAGGCTTCCCATTGCCTACAAGGAAAGGTCCTCCGAGTCTTTGCCTGGCCCATGCTGCTGGCCCAGGTGCTGCCTGCTGGCCGAGTGCCACATCTCACCTGAGCACATCCTCTTCATATTGCCAAGTGGCTAAAGAAGTGAAGAATTTAATCATTTAGCACAGTGCCTGTGTCTCTGTAAATTTTAGCTGGTAGTAATTGAAATAGTGAATTCCCCATTTTGAGTCCTTAATCTCTATCATCAGTAAATAACTTGCTTTTCAACTGTTTGACTTAATGCGTGTAGGCTCTGCACACATCTGACCATGGGGAACTGACAGCCTGACCAGGCCCCACCCGGGAGCACTTACTGTGGAGTGTGCTCAAAGAGGGTGTTTTGTGGTCTTGGGCCCCAGAAGGCAAATTGGTATTTCAGTTCAGACAGGAAGGACTGGGAGGCATTGGCCAGGACAGTGGGGGCCCAAGGGGGCCAAGCAGAAGGAAGAGCTCGGGGAAGGGGAACTCCCCACATGGGCCAAGCTCCCCAGAGGGGTGAAGCTTGTGAGCAGGGGCCTAAGGAAGCCACTGAGGCCAAGCCATGTGAGCAGGCAGGCGTGGGGAGAGATGAGGATGGCCAAGTGGGCAGGGAAAGGGTGTGGAGGGCCCCGTAGGTCAGTCAAGGAGTTTAGACTGTCGAGGAACGATGGAAAGCCAATGCGGCAGTTTTGCTTTGGGATCCAACAATGAGTGGTGGTATCCCAGCTCTGCAGTTTTCTAGGTAAGGGACAAAAGACAAACTAAGTTCTCTGAACCAATTGCCTCATCTGCAAAGTGGGAATAATAATTGTACCTCCTTCAGTGGTGGTGAGGATTCAGTGCAATTATGTAAGTAAAGGGCTCTGCATGTCCTCTGGGTTCAGCAAACATTAGCCATATATAAATAAACATAGGTTCTGGATCAGGCCCACAAAGTAAGGAAAGGCTAGTCCTCAGGTGCCCTTGTTGGAAAAAGGGGGATGGTTCAATGATGTGGTCCCTTTGGGAGCTGGTGGAATAATAGGGATAGTAATCATGACTGTCATACCCACAGTCACAGGCCTGGCTCAGACTTGGTCTCCGGTTTCCTGATGGTGGGTTTACCAACCATGTTTTGGCCACATGGCCTGCCGCTTCAGACACTAGGCCACTGACTGACTTCTCCAGCGTGTCCCCTTCTCCACCATCGCCTTCCCTTCTCCTCCCTCCTGAGCCCTGTGCCACCTGTGGAGACTAGGAGAGGATTCTGAAGGTGACACAGTCTGAGGAACAAATGTAGCTAGTCCAAGGGATACCCTCAGAGCACTTGCTCAGCATTCACTCTGTGTCTTGAGGAGACTGGAGAGTTGTTTTTGACAATAATTATCTCTCTTCTGACTTGAAACAGTGGAGTGTGGCATAAGATAATGATGGCATTTTATTTCAGAGAGGAAAGGATGGACTTTGCAATGAATGATGCTGGGCAATTACCCAGTCATCTGAGACAAACTTAGATCCTATTACTTATACTATGTGAAATTTACAAAGACAAATTACAGAGTATTAAAGGCAAAATGTTAAAGAACAAAACACAAAACTAAGTGTTAAAATGAGTAGAATTGTGTCCCCCATAAATGTCTATGTCAAAGTCCTCACCCCAGTACCCAGAATGTGACCTTATTTGGAAATAGGGTCTTTGCAGGTGTAATCACATTAAGATGAAACCATTACAGTGGGCTCTAATCCAATATAACTGGTGTCCTTATAAGAAGAGGAAATGACATATGAAGACAGAGACACACAGGAAGGACACCATGTGATAACGGCGACAGAGATTGGAGTGATACAGCTGCAAGCCAAGGGATGCTAAGGATTGACAGTGACCAGAAGCTAGGAAGATTCAATGAAGAATTCCACCCAGAGTCCCAGAAGGAACCAATCCTCCTAGCATATTGATTTTGCATGTCTAGCCTCCAGAACTGTAATAAAACTAATTTCTGTTGTTTAAGTTTGTGGTACTTTGTTGCAGCAGCCCTGGGAAACTAATACAACCACCATCTAATTTTAGAACATTTCATCACCCCTAAAAAAACTACATACACATTAATAGTCACTTTCTATTCCTACCTTCCTATCCTTCCCCCCTGACCCCCAGCCCTTTTCCCCTACAGCTGCTGGCAACCATTAATCTATTTTCTGTCTCTATGGAATTGCCTTTTTGGGACATTTTTTACAAATACAGTCATACAATTCCTGACATTTTGTGACTGTCTTCTTTCACTTAATATGTTTTCAAAGTTCATCCATGCAGTACTTCATTCCTTTTATTGACAAACATTATTCCATCATTTGGATACACCGTGTTTTGATTGTTCATTCACTAGCTGATGGACATTTGTGTTCCTTCCATTTTTTGGCTCTTACGAATAATGCTGCTATGAATACTCATGTACAAATTTTTGTGTGGATGTATATTTTCATTTCTTTTCAGTGGATACTTAGGAATGGAATCACTGGGTGATATGGTAACTCCATATCCCCGGGGACAGGTCGGAGAGAGTTAATGTTAAATGGTTAACATTTTGAGGAACTGCCAAACTCTTTTCCAAAGTAGCAGTGCCATTTTGCTATCCCACCAACAATAAATGAGGGTTCCAATTTCTTCCCATTCTGAGGGCTTCTTACCTCATTCAAAGTAAGAGCCAATGTCCTTCCGGTGGATTAAATGGACAAATATGATCTGGCTTTTTCCTGTCTTTAGTTCTAACACACTGACCTTTTTCTGTTCCTCAAGCAAAACACACTCTCGTTAAGGGCTTTGTGTTTGCTGTTTCATCTGCCTGGAACACGCTTTCCACAAATATACTCCTTGTTCCCTCATTTCTTCAGTCCTTTGCTCATATAATTTCTTATCAAAGAGGCCATTCCTCAGAACTCTATATTAAATAACAATCCTTTCCTACTTCTGGACTCCTTTGCTTTTGCTTAATCTCTCTCTTCTGGACCCCATTGGAATGTAAGGTCTTTGAGGTGAGGGACATTATTCATTTTGTTCACTGTATTAAACAGAAGTTATCCTGACGCTTATTAAAAATGGCAAGGAAGACGTTATGCAGCATTACTGCAATAGGGAAAAGAGACTGCCCTTAACTCTGAACGCAACAGGCCCACGTGGGGATTTATACCAATGGGCAGGGTGAGGGAGTAGACGGAAATTTATTAAGAGGAACTTGGTCCCGTACCAAGGGTGGGGGAAGAGGAGCTTGACTGGATCAAGGGTGAGGGGATTCTTTGCTAAAAGTGGGCTCATCAGGCCAAGACGAGGCATAGTCCAAAAGAGGACGCGTAGGAGCCTGAAGTGTACTCAGTACGTGGCACATGGTAGGGCTCTCAGCAGTCACCGTCAAATCGGTAAACGAATGCCCTATCCTGAGAAATTTCCTTTCAAACGATACGTCCTACTTGAACAAAAGAGATACATTTTCCTTCCTAAGCTTTCCAATCCCTGGAGTTTGTAAATAGAAATATATATTTTTTTCTAGAAAATAATACATTTGTTAAAATGAATTCAATCTTGTTTCATTTGCTATGTCAGCAAATGGTGAGTGTTCTGGGAGCCGTACTTTTCTAACATGCTTTCTTTTTGCTTGAAATCGAATCAGGATTATTTTGAAACAAACAGCAATCAAAAACAGCTATCCAAAATAACAAAATATGCCTGTCCTAGCTTCGTCAGTTCCTAGTGGCGGGTGCCAATCTTGGCAGCACATTAGACTCACCCGGGAGCTTTTAAAATTCCCGATGCTTGGTCCACACCCGCGACAACCAGCGCAAGGGATCCGGCGCCGGACCCCGCCAACCCCAGCTCCCGCCACCCCCAGCTCCCGGGCGGCGTCCGACCCGGCCGCACTGCGCCGCCCGGAGGCTTCCGCGGCCACTTCCGCTTCCGGCCCCGCCGCGTCTGCGCCGGTGCGCGCCGCCGGCTCGGCTCGGTGCGGGAGCGGCCGCCGCGGGGCTGGGCCCCTGAGGCCTGGGCCCCTGTCGGGTGCTGCCTCCCTTCCCCGGGTCGGGTCGAGGAGAGAGCGGGGTTGCGAGCGGACGGCAGGTGCGGCTGGCCGCCCGCGCCGGGGGCGTGACGGAGCCTGCGGCGTGTGCCCGGGCGGGGATGGAGCCGCCGACGAGACTGTCCGCCGTGGGGGTGCTTGGCCTGGAGCGCCGGGGCTCGCGTCGCGGGCCCTTGCTTCCTAAGCGTACCCACCTTCACCTGTGAACCGACCTTTGTGGGGAGTAGGACGGCGGTGGGCTCGTCCAGGGGGCAGGCTCTAGTCAGTGTGTAGTGTAGGGCGTGCAGGGACGTCCTCATGTTTCCTTCCTTCTTTCCCAGAGTGGCTTACGCAGAATTCTCCGCCCTTGCCTGGGAGAACAGTTCAGGAGACAGATGGCCCCAAGAGCCCAGATCCAGGCAAGTGTGATTTTTCCATTTTCTGAGAAATCGCCAAGCGTTTCAAAGTGAGGTGCCGAGAAGGTGCGCTGCCCTGTGTGTGGACCAAGCTACGGAACCAATCCACCTCTATCCGCACTGTCATCCCTTCATTTCCTTCTTCTCTACCCAGTACATAGTCATGCATCAAAGAGATTATTGACACTTCACGCTTTCTGCTAGAAACTGAACAATACTTTGCAGACTTGCAGACGATGAAAAACGGACACATTTAACATATACAGACATAGGCTAAAGTGTCGGTGAATGATACACATGGCAGGGATGGCAGGCTCTCTTGACCTTCATGGTGAGCATTTTAGTTCTTCCTGAAGAATAAATGAAATCTGCATCATTGCAGAGGATGGGGGAACTTGGGGAAGGTGCTGCAGCATGAGTGAAGTCGTTATGGCTCAACCATGAACAAATTGGCCAGAGAAAGTTGGAAACATGAATGGTTTAGAATGCCAGGCTGGAGTTTGCCTTTCTCCTGGGGAAAACTGGGTTTTGAAGGATTTTGAGAAGTTGACAGGAAGTAATCAGCATTTTGAAAGGAAATGATAAATATTTGTACATTTATTATACAAGTAAGAGTAACAAAGAACATTTTAAAAATTAAAGATCACCCACATTTCTGCCACTGTAACAAATCAAATTATTTCATTTAAAACATCTTTGCATATATATTTTTTAGGCTTACCCATTTTTTCATTTTAATTTCATAGCCATTTTTTCCAATTTGTTCCAGTTTCATTACCAATTTGTATAGCTGCCTCTTATACTGTACCTTCAACCAGCCCTGGGACCTCGAGCAAGTTCTTCCAACTCTCTGAACCTTAGAATCCTTAACAACAAATTAGATACAATAATACTTTTATACAGTTGTGGTGGAAATTCAGAGAGATGATGTATATCTTAGGGTTTAGCACTTTGCCTGGTACATATTAGGTTGTTACTGTTATGAAAAGCAATTAAATTGTTTTTCTTTTTCTGTTTTTGGTATTCTGCCCCAAAGTCAGACCATACTTTCCATAAATTCTAGGATAAATAATATCAGTTTCCGTGTCTTTTCAGGGTTCCTATTCATTTGTTGATGGGGCAAATCCTGGATACTTCCATGTGTCAGGCAGTGTTTTAGGCCAGGAGGCAGCAATGACCCAAGCAGTCAAGCCCTCCTGGAGCTCATATTAGAGAGGATACTGATAATCACTCCTGCCAGGTGGGGGAAAATCCTGTGATGAAATATGAAGTAGGTCATGTGATAGAGTGGTAGAGGATGGTGTGGAGAACAGAGAAGATCTTTCTGATGAGGTGACATGAGCAAAGACTGATGAAGGGTAGAATGAGCAAACACCAGGCCCCAAGAAGGGAGCAGGATAGACATGTTGGAAGAGTCCAAGGAGGGCAGTGTGGCTTACACGAGGGGTCACAACCTCCCCTCACTGTCCGGTTTTCCAGTTTCTCAGCTTTTGTCTTCATTCCTGTGACCATCAGAACTCTGAGAAGTTGGCCTTGAACGTCTTGCTTTCCTTCTCCCGTGGAGCCGTTCTGGCTCCCTCCCTCACAGGGCAGGGTACGAACGATGCTTCCTGGATGAGAAGAATTGGGTTTGGTTTTGCAGGGACCACTGACATTTGGGGATGTGGCTGTGGCCTTCACCCAGATTGAGTGGAGACACCTGGATGCTGCTCAGCAGGCCCTGTACAGGGATGTGATGCTGGAAAACTATGGGAATCTGGTGTCTGTGGGTAAGCATGTCTTTCTCTTTGACTCAGAATTGGTCTGCTGGGCAACTTTGTGTTTTCACAGGATAAATGGTTTGGGGTATTGAAAAATCTTAAATGATTTCTTTTTAAAGCATGGGTTCAGAGGCCCTCAGGAAGGACAGAGCCACACAAAGTTTAAGATGGGCAGCTTTGTTGTGTGGACTAGCCCAGTTCTCTCACCTTTCCATGTCAGGATTCATCTGCCTCCAGAAATAGGAGTTTCTCATCTTCAAGGAGGACCCGGTTTTCTAATTGACTTTCTCTCCTCCATCTGTATTACTGCATGAGTTGGGCATCCTTGATACCACCCTCTAGGCCTCCCTGAGCTATCCATGCTCCTTGTAGACCCTCAAGTTGACAGTGAGGTCTGGGATGACTCCTTGAGCTTGTAACCACAGTCATGTTTCTTTTCTCTCTCTATGAACAGGGCTTCTGTCTTCCAAACCGAAACTAATTGCTCAGTTGGAGCAAGGGGCAGAGCCCTGGATGGAGGTGCAAGAGGTCCCAGCGGGACCTCGTGCAGGTGAGTGGGGTGGGAACCATTCCAGCAGCAGGTCAGCACACTGGACAGTAAGGAGGGGCTCCTGGGAGGAAAGCTCATTGTGGCGCCCCTGTCTGCAGAAGGGCTGGGCACTGGACGCCGTTTCCTCTTTTGATGTCATCCTCGTGTCTAGCGACTTGCCACGTCCTCCTCAGTCCTTGCACTCCTGTGGAGAGCTGCTTTCTTCCTGAAGGCCTGATCCGCCACCCCCAAATTCTCAGACTTTTAGTGTGATTTTCCCTGTCTGCTTTCAGGCTGTCCTTGGTTTCTTTCTGCTTCCCGTGCATTCTCGGTTCCTTCCCTGCTGGCAAGCTTGCTGCGTGACTGTAGTCCACTTTCTAGTGGCAGTGGCAGATTCCATACATAAGCAGAGTCTCCTAACTCACAGGTAGTTGCTATTTTTGGCAAACAAAAAGATGGGGCAGTGTTTTCTTCCCTTTTCTCGTGGATCTTCTCTTGTTTCCTTGGCTGTCCTTAGCTCTTGGCTCTCATTTTTTATCTGTGGTTACTTTGCGTATATTTCCGTATCTCACTTTCTCCGTGTCTTTAGTTCATTTTTAAAGCTTTACATGTGAATGCTTCTCTCACCTAAAATATTTATCCTGCCAGTATCCCTTCTTCTAAAACTCTAATTGTCATTTACTCTATGTCATCTTCAGGGGATCTTTTATAACTGTATTTCATGTAAAGTACCAGTAATACGTAATCTAGCTTAACCTAGGTTTTTGCCAGGGGTGGGGGAGGATGCTTTTGAAGTAATTCCTTTTATTCTTACTATGTTTAACATTTCCCTCCCTAAGTTTTTGTATAGGTTCTTTATATAGAAACAGTAGTAACTCAGTCTTCCTTATTCTTTGTTCTTTCTGTTTTTAATTTTGGTTGTTATTTGAAATAGGATGTTTAAAACTTAGATGTAATAAAAACAAGCAGTGTTTCCTCTGGTTTCTTTCATCCATTTAGAGGACTAATAAATCTTTCTACAAAGACTTCACAACTATTCAGTATTCTATGATTTTTTTCTTGTCTGTGTGTGTGTGTGTCTGTGTGTATTTCCCTCTATTTGTTTTAAGAAATGCTTATGGTACAAAATTTAGATGGTTCAAATGGTATGCAGTCTCCTTCACATGCCTTCCTGATCACGTAGTTCTCCCAGAGGCATCCTTTTGTACATTTCTTATGGAGATTTCCAGGTATGATGTATACTTTGGGAGAATATACATGCATGTTTTTTTTAAAGCACATGGTAGCGCACTATTCTGCATCTTACTTTGGCACGTATGTCTTGGAATCATTTCACATAGTTATATCATTTAGAGCTGTTGTTTTTCTTTTTAATGCCTGCATAGTGTTCCATTTTATGGATGTCCTATAACTTATGTAATCAGTTCTCTTTAGAGACATAATAACTATGAATAATGTTGCAATGATTATCTTCCTACACATCAGTTCTCTCCTCTACAAATACATCTATAAAATAAATTCCTAGAAGAAGAATTGCTAGGTGAAAGGGTAAGTATATTTTCAAGTTTGGTGGATATTTCCACTATTCATAGAGATTATACACATCTGTGCTCCCATTGACAATGTATGAGTGCTAGCCTGATCACAACTTATTAGCAGTGTCTTACTCTTTTTTTTCCCTAAAATCCTGCTAAAAGAAAGAAATGTCTTATACTTTTTGATCCTTGCCAATCTGAGAGGTGAAAATATTTATTTTATTGTAATTTAAATTTCCATTTCTCTTATCAGGAGTGTGGTTGAACATGTTTTAACATTTTCAGGAATCCTTATATTTCTTTTTCTGAGAACTGCCTCTTCCTGTCCTTTACCCATTTAACTATTGGATTATTGGTCTTTTTATTATCAATGTGAGTTCTGTATACATGCATAAAATTAGCTTTATATCACACATCACAGATTTTTTAAAAGTTTGTTTTATATTGACTTTTTAAAATATTAACAAAGGTAATGATGGATATGCTTGTCTTTTTGTGTCTTTAATGGGATTGTGTCTAGGGGTTCTGCAGCTGAGATGGCTGTTAGGTTGGGATACATGTATATTGTTATGTAAAGGAAGTATTCACATCTTTTGTTAAGAAATTTTTTTTGCTAATCTTTTATTTAAGTTTTTGCATTGATACTTAAAAGCAATGTGTTCACATTTTCTTTTTCATCTGTCCATTTTCATTGGGTTTTGATTTTAATTTTTTAATACTTTTATAAACAAATTTTGGATCTTTCCTATTTTTATCTTTTAGTATAGTTTAACTCATATGATAGCTGTTCCCTAAAGATTTGGGTGCTTTGTTTTGTTTGTACTTGTTTATTGTGGTGGGGAGCAGAGGGGAGGAATTGGGGTAGTTCTTTGACGGTATTTTCCCTTATATAGTAATAGCCCAAGTAGATTTTCTCTCTCTCTAGGAAATAGTTTTGGTAATTTACAATTTCCCAAAAAGTGTCCAGTAATTCAGGTTTTCAAATTTATTTGCATAGTGTTAAAGTAGGCTTTTATGACTCTTTTTATAATATCCTCTGCATCTTTGATTACTTTTCCCTGATTCCTTCCTTTTTTTTTTCCCTCCCCCCTCCCTCACCCATTAGCCCTGTTTACTTTTTTTTAAAGAAGAGCATTTGGATGTATTTATCAGTGTCACTGTTTTCTGTCTTTTGAATCTTTAATTTCTTTTCCTTTTTGCTTTCTTTAGCTTTATTTACTTTTTCATAACCTTTTTATTTACTTAATTCATTGATTTTTCTTCTTTGTTATTTATGTAATATAAATATTTCAAGCCTTGAAATTTTGTCTGTACAGTGTTTAGTTGTATTCAATAGATTATAACATGTAGTGTTTTTATTATCGTTTTTAGATATTTGGCAGTTTTGATTTCTCTGATTGAAGTATTAAGAGACTCATAAGCTAGCCTTTCCTTTTCTTTCTTAAAGCCTATAAAAGTTGATAAAATATATGTGTACAGCCTAAAATAGTATTTTAGAAAGTGAATACCCGTGTAACCGACACTTAGGTTGGGAAGTAGAACCTTGGCAATACCCCAGTGAGTCACATCTTGATTCCTCCAATCACTGCCCATTTCCCTCCCCCTGAACCAACACTATAGTTTGTTTTTACCTGTTTTCAAACTTCATATGAGTGAATCATAGAGTATATATATTATTTTGTCTGGGTTATGCATAACATTTTGTGGAATTAATCCATTTTCATTCATTTCTTTGCTGTGGATCAATGGTTCTTAAAACTCTAGCATGCATCAGATGCACGCTGAAGTGCAATTGCTGGGTCCCACCTCCTGAGTTCATTATTCAGCACGTTCTCAGGTGTGTTCGTGATGATGCTGCTGGTCTAGGGACCATGCTTTGAAAATCACTGCAATGGAGTATTCCACTGTATGACTGTATGACAGTTTATCTCTTCTATTCAGATGGATATTTGGGATTTTTCAGCTTTTGGCTATACAAATGCTATGAACATTCTTATACATTATCTTTTAGTTCACATATGGATACATTTTTATTGGGCATATACCTAGGAGTGAAATTTCTATTTTTAGGGTGTGCATATATTCAGCTTTAGTACACAATGCCAAATAAGTTTCTTAGTTAGCAAGCATCACCAGTGGGACACATTAATAATTTTACATAACCCTTAGTTATGTAGACTAGAACATTATCCAAGTCCTTGTGCAACTCTCATTTTTAGTATTTCAACATAGAGAACATTTGAATTTTTAAAATTTTCTTTCAGTCCAGGAGTACTGCTTTGAAACAAAGATGTCAGCCCTAAAGCAAAATACTTCTGAAGGACCTGCTCTGGGAGAGGGAACAAAAGATGTCATGATGGAGAGAGACCTGCACCAGGAGGGCAGAAGCTCCACAGAGAAGAAGCTCTATAAATGCAAGGAATGTGGGAAAGTCTTCAAATATAATTCCTCCTTTGTAAGCCACCAGAGAAATCATACTGGTGAGAAACCACATAAATGTAAAGAATGTGGGATAGCTTTTATGAGCAGTTCATCCCTTTTAAATCATCATAAAATTCATGTGGGTAAGCAACCTTATAGATGTATTGAATGTGGGAAATTCCTCAAGAAGCACGTGACATTTATTAATCATCAGAGGATTCATTCCAGAGAGAAACCTTATAAATGCAGTGAATGTGGAAAAGCTTTCAGAAAGAACTCTATTCTTTTAAGTCATCAGCGAATTCATACTGGTCAGAAACCCTACAAATGTAACAACTGTGGGAAAGCCTTTGCCCAGAATGCAGCCCTTACTCGTCATGAAAGAATACATAGCGGAGAGAAGCCTTTCAAATGTAATGAATGTGGGAAAGCTTTCCGGGATAACTCAACTGTGCTGGAGCATCAGAAAATCCATACTGGTGAGAAACCATATCGGTGTAATGAATGTGGAAAAGCCTTTAGGAAGAGCTCAACTCTTATAAGTCACCAAAGAATGCATACAGGAGAGAAACCCTATCACTGTAGTAAATGTGGTAAATCTTTCAGGTATAGCTCATCCTTTGCTGGGCATCAGAAAACTCACAGTGGAAGTAAACCCTTTCAGTGCAATGACTGTGGGAAAGCCTTTATGAAGAGCTCAACCCTTACTGGACATCAGAGGATTCATACTGGAGAAAAACCCTATCACTGTAAGAAATGTGGGAAAGCCTTCCGGCACAGCTCAGGCCTTGTCGAACATCAGAGACTTCATACTGGAGAAAAACCTTATAAATGTAATGAATGTGGGAAAGCTTTTCCCCAAAGTTCAGCCCTTAAACAACATAAGAAGATTCATAACAAATAAAGCCATCAAATGTAGTTAGTGGTATAAAGCATGAGGAAATAGTTTATTCCTTCTGACCATTATAGATGAAACATTCAATAAAGTACACGTTTAACAAAAATATTCTGTGTACCTCTATCTGGGAGAACTTCTCACTTGTGAGAATATTCATTGTGAGGTTTGTACTAGTGAAGTATTTGAAGAACCTACATGTCTGTCGATATGGAAATAATCATTCTAGAATACTGTGTGCTGCTCAAGAGGAGTGAGGTAGAGCTCTACATACTGCACCCAGCCGGGCGTGGTGGCGCATGCCTGCAGTCCCAGCTACTGAGGAGGCTGAGGCAGGAGGATCACTTGAGCCCCGGAGTGAGAGGCTTTAGTGTGCCATGATTGTGCCTGTGAATAGCCACTGCGCTCCAGCCTGGGCAATGTAGCAAAACTCCAGCTCTAAAAATAAGTAAATAAATACACCAGTAGAAATATCCTCATGATACTTTGTTAAGTTAAAAAAGCAAGTTGCAGAAAATTATATATTACTGTCTTATTTATATTTTTTAAAATTATGCTATTTTTGCTTGTACATATACATTATATGCATTAAAAAAGACCTGGAAAAATAAAGACCAAACTTAGACAGCAGTCATCTTTGAGGAGGTTGTGATACAGGTTGAACGTACCTAATCCAAAAATCTGAAATCTGAAGTGCTCCAAAATCTAAAAATTTTTGAGCACCAGTAAGACACCACAAGTGGAAAATTCCACACCTGACCTCATATGATGAGTCTCAGTCAAAATGCAGTCAAAACTTGGGTTCCATCTCCACGATAATCTCATTATGTATTATCAGATATTCCAAAATCTGAAAAAAATCTGCAATCCAAACCACTCTGGTTCCAAGCATTTTGGATAAGGAATACTCAACCTGTGTTGGTATGATGAAGTAAAATTTTGACTTTGGCTGTGTTTTCTGAAATACTTAAGCATACATTCATATATCTTCTATGATATAGTTTTCTTCCTAAATGAGAAAATTCAGAAGCCATAAAAAATGCCACATAAAAACTGACAGCTTTTGTATGACTAGATGCTTCACAGTATTAAAATACAAAGGGCCATACTTGGAGAAAATATTACTATCATCATATTTAGTGAATAACACTTAGAACATCTAGAGAGTGCATAAAAATATGTAAGAAAAATATTAATATAAAAATCCTAGTGGAGAAATAGTCTTGGATATGAATGAACAGTTGTCAAAAAAAAAATATAAATGACTATACCCTACCAACTTTGACCATTTGACCTAACATTTCTAACATTCTTAAAAATCTAATAAAAAGTAAAGGTGGTCTTTACAGCACTGTAGTAATGCAAAGTTGCAGTTGCTGTAATGTTTGTCATCAGGGCAATGGTTAAATTAAGACACATGCATTCTTTGGACTGCCATGCAGTCACTTAACATTTGATTAATTAAAAGACAGTCATTTAATTAATCAACTAATGTTTGATGAGTTAGACTTTTATGAACCGACAGGGAAAGCTGTGTATGACATTAAGTTGAAAAAGATCCAAAGCATAGAATGATGGTATAGTACCCCTTTCATATAGTTTATGGATTACCTGAATCTTTCATGATAAAAGTATGTCACTGATACAGTTTAAAATAGAAAAACTAAAGCAAATTTAGAGAAGAATGTTATAAAATAGAAAAGAAAGGAACTAAGTCTTCAACTCAAGAAACTAGAAAAGGGCCAGATTTAATCAAAAGAAGCACAGTTGTGCACACGTATATTATTGTTAGTGACAACTGGTTAAGCTGCTTTGGATAACAGATTGACAACATGAATGTAAATCTACTCAATGTATGTTCCCATTGACCTAGAAATGCCACTGTCAAGCTATTTAAGGAAATAATTAGACTAGCTTACAGAGATTGTGTTGGCTCATCATAGCATTGGTTATGATAAAATCTTGGAAAGAGTCAGGAAAAACACCTAAGTAGGGAAATGTTAAAATAAGTAATAGAACTCTCATAGGCCAGTATCCTAGTTGCTACTGATGCAAAAATAAACCGTTCCAAATTTAGTTGCCATTTTGTTATGCTCACAGATTTGGTGAGTCCAGAATTCCAAAAGAGTACAGCATGAACAGCTTTGTGAGTCTATGATGTCTGGGGTTTCAGCTGGGAAAATTCAAGGCTGGAATTGACAGTTGGGCAGTGGAATCATCTGAAGCTGCCACAATACATAGCCGTAAGTGGATATTGAACAGTTGAAATGAGGCCAGTCTAAGTTGAGATGTGTTGTAAGTGTAAAAGATGCATCAGATTTTGAAGACTTAGTATGAAAAAAAGAAACTAAAAATCTTGATGTTTTTTATACTGATTACATATTGAAATGATATTTTGGATATGTTAGGTTAAATAAATTTGATTTTTAATGTGGCTGCTAGAAAATTTAAAGGTAGATATGTGGCCTACATTTGTGGTCACGCACGAGGTCTGTCCGGAAAGTATCCAGCCATTATAACGAGAACAGTTTGCGCAACATCGATGGCTGGATACTTTCGGGACAGACCTGGTATTCCTATTAGACAACACTGTGAAGTTGTGAAGGCTCTCTCACAAACTTAGTGGTTGATGCTGTTGGCTGGGACCTTAGCTAGGGCTGTTGAATATGAACAGCTACACGTGGCCTTTTCATGTGGCTGCTTGGGCTTCCTCACAGCATGGTGCCTGGGTTCCAGAGCATCAGGCAGAGAAACAGTATTGTCTGTTGTGACAGCATCAGAAATAACAGTGTCACTTCCTTTATAGCCAAGCCCATCCAAATTCAAGAAGGAGGGAATGTACACCACACTTGTTGGGAAGAGTAGCAGAGTCACATTGCAAGAAGAGAATATTGGATGGGATGTATTATTGCGACTACTTTGGAAAATATGTTCTACCATTGGAATATGATACAACTAATAAAAAGGATAAAGTAGATATGTTGAGTGAAAACGTAGGTTATAGAATAGTATCTAAAAGCTGTATGACATAGCAATTAGAAGCATAAGCTTTGAAGTCAGGGTGCAAGATGTAGCTTACCGCTTTATACACTTTGTGAAACCATTGGCAAGTTATGTAGCTTGTTAAAGCATCTACCCTGTGCAGATAAAAACTTAGTTTTGTTTAAAGGAGGTAATGTTGTAAAGTGCTTAGCTGAATGCCAGACTCATAGTAAGCACAAAGTAAATGTTAGCTGGTGCTGTGTTAGTGATAATCATTCCTGTTTTTTTAAAAAAGTAATATATATATGGGAGGTCTCTGAATTGATTAAAGGTCTCAAAAGAACGTGCTGCACCATCATCTATATCATGTACACAAGGCTCAGGAGGGACCATTGGTTTTATTCACAGTCAAGTATGATGAACATAACCTGGGTACTGGCTTGTCTTATTGAGGAAACCTACTTTAACATGAAAAATAATAAAATCTTTCAAAATGGTAGTGGTAATTATAGGATTTTTGGCAATCGTATTTTTTTTAAAGTTTCCATTAGAAGACTGTGGTGTTTATACAAAATGAGACAAGACAGGACAATAGAAGAAAGCTCACCAATACTACTCATGTGTCTGGAAGCAAAAATCCTCAACAACGTATTAGCAAATCAAATCCAACAATATATAAAAAGAATAATACATCATGATCAAGTGGGGTTTATCCCAAGAATTCAAGGCTGGTTCAATATTTGGAAATCAATCAATGTAATCTACAGTAAAGAAGATTAAGGGCTAAAGAGGGAAAACTGCATGATCATACCAATGGATGCAGACAAAGCGTTTGACAACACACAGCATCTGTTCGTGATGCAAGCCTCCAGAGAGCTGGGAATAGAAGGGAACTTCCTCAATCCCATAAAGGGCAACTACAAAAAACCTACAATTAACATCATACTTAATGGTGAAAGACTGAATGTTTTCCCTCTAAGATCAAAACAAGTTTAGGATGTCTGCTGTCACCACTCTTATTTAACGTAGTACTGGTAATCCCGGTCAGTGCTATAAACCAAGAAAAGGAAATAAAAGGCATACAGATTGGAAAGGAAAGAATGTAATTGTCTCTATTTGTAAAGAGCATGATTGCATATGTTGAATATCCTTAGGAAGCTATAAAGAACAAAACAAAACTCTAGAACTAATAAGTGAGTTTAGCAAGGTTATAGGCTACAAGGTCACACACAAAAATTATGTTTCTATATACAAGCAACATGCAATTGAAAGCTGAACTTAAAGACGATACCATTTACAATATCCCCCAAAATAAAATTCTTAGGCATAAATCAAACAAAACATGCACAGAATTTGTACACTGAGTACCATAAAATGCTGATGAAAGAAATAAAAGACCTAAATAAATGGAAAGACATACCAGATATGTTCATGGATGGGAAGATTCAACATAGCCAGTTTGTCAGTTCTCCACAAATTGATCTATAGATTTAACAAAATACCAGTCAGAATCCTGGCAGGATTGTTTTGTAGATGTAGACAAGTGGATTATAAAATTTATATCAAAAGGCAAAGGAGGCCAGGCACAGTGGCTTATGCCTATAATTCTAGCACTTTGGGAGGCCAAAGTAGGAGGATCACTTGAGGCCAGGGTTTCGAGTCCAGCCTGAGCAACATAGTGAGACCTTGTCTCTACAAAAAAAAAAAAAAAATTAGCTGGGTGTGGTGGCACATTCCTGTAGCTCCAGCTACTTGGGAGGCTGAGGAAGGTGGATCACCTGATCCCAGGAGTTTGAGGTTGCAGTCAGTTAATAATGACGTGCCAAAACACTAGCCTGTCTCAAAACAAAAAACAGAAAAAAGGAACTAGAATAGCTAAAACAGTTTTCAAAAAAAAGAACAGGAACAAACTTGGACTCACATTACACAATTTAAGACTTACTTTAAAGGTACAGTAATCAATTAGTGTAGAAACAGAGATCAGTGGGACAGAACAGAGAGTCTAGAAATGGACCCACACAAATATGGCCAATTAAAATTCTTAAGTGGAAAAACAATTCAGTAGAGAAACATAGCCTTTTCAACAAATAGTATTGGATCAGTTGAACATCCATTAGAAAATGATCTTTGACCTGAACCTCACACATTGCACTTAAATTAACTCTTAAAGGATTATAGATCTGAAAGTAAAGCACAAAACTATAAAAATTTTAGAAGTAAACATAGGAGAAAATCTTCATGATCTGTGGTTAGGTATAGAGTTCTTGGACATGACGCCCAAAATACAATTCATGCTGGAAAAAAAATTGACAAATTGGACTTCATCCAAATTAAAAACTTTTGCTCCGTACATGACAAATGATAATGAAAAAACAAGCTACAGAATGTGGGAAAATCATATCTGACAAAGCACTTATATCTAGAATATAAAAATTTTCAAAACTCAAAGCAGTCAACCCAATTTTAAAAATGGGCAAAAGACACTAATAGATATTTTACCAAAGAGGATATGAGGATGGCAAATAGCACAGGAAAAGTTGTTTAATTTTATTAGCCATTAGGGAAATGCAAATTAAAATCTTGAGATACCACTATACACCTACTAGAATAGCTAAAATAATAAATATATTTACTAACAATACCAAGTGCTCATGAGGTGGTGGAGCAACTTGTACTCTTACATTGTTGGTAGGAGGCAGAGTGTTATAGCCACTCTGGAAAATGGTTTGACAATTTTTTATAAAGTGAAGCATACACTTATGTATCTACCCTAGGAAAAAAAGTTTTGTTTACATTAAAAACTGGGCAGAGGAGCAGGTAAAGACTGCAACTGCTAGTTTAGGGCACAAGGGAAGGGGAGACAAGGTGAGGTGTTGGCGGGGGTGTAGTGTAGTGTGTGGAGATTTGCAGCTGCTAGGGCTGAGGCAGGCACAGGCAGGGTGGGGTGGGGAAATGACAGTTCCTTTCAGGGAGCAGAGGGCTGGGGTAGGATGCCAGTCCCTGGGAGGGTACCTGGGGAAAGTGCACCGACACAGCCCAGTCCCTGTGGCTTGTGCCCAGTGAAATCTCAGCATGAAAGCAGGCCAAGCTACTCCAGGGATTGACTGCCTGTGGGAGGCAGAAGAGATGACTTGAGTTTTGAAAAGGCCAGGTGACTGAAATTTAAGTTGCTTTCCACTGGAAGTAGGACAGTGAGAACTAGGGGAGAGCATATGATGAGTTTTGTTTTGTATCTGTTGGGTTTAGCTACAGAACTGAAGCACTGTTGCAGTGTAGCAGAGGTTAAGTACACCGATTCTGAAGCAAAAATGCCTGGGCTCCAAGTGCTGGTTCCCTTTCTTACTAAATGTGTGACTTTGGGCTACTTATTTAACTTCCCAATGTAAGATAGGGATATAATAATAGAACCGACCTCAGAGGGTGGTTTAAGATGGAAAGAGTTAATACACAAAGTTGAAGTGCTTATGTCTGTTGGGCTCAGTAAAAGTTAAATGGGATTATTGTTGCTGGCAGGACATCAGGTGGCAGTATCCAGTCAACCACTGGCAATGAGGCGCTGGAGTTTATGGTAGAACTTAGTGATGGGAATATGAATTATTTTCATTTAGCAATAATGGTAGCTACACATTATATGAAATGACAAAGTAAAATCAAAACAACAAAAAAGAGAAGCTGACCAAGGCTAGAACTTGGGAGAGATAATTTGTTTACATTTCCATTGTCATTTTGGTTTGATACTGTTTTTCTTCACAAATTAACAGGGCTGTCAGTTGTGGTGATTGCCTCTAAAAAGTGATTTGATGATGAGCTGTTTAGTATCATAAGAGATGTCTGCCTAGTTCAATAATTTAACTTTTACCATTTGCAACATACTTCATTTGTTTTTATTTCATTATGAAAATTTGCCCTGTATACACCATATATATTATAAACCACTGGAAGACAGGTATCGTTTGACAATGAGAACAGTGTTTACGATGCCCTTCTGATCCTTATGCAGAAAATTGTTCTGGAAGAGAAGAATGGACCCAGACTAAGAGCTGGGGAGGGCTTATGTGAAGCCCTGGAGAGATCATTTGTTAATTGGAGAAGGCATTTTCTGTCCAGTGGGGTAGATTTCTAAATATAGGGTCCAACCTGTCAGGTGGCTCTAATTTTCTGCACTATAAGAAGATAGTCCCCTTTGCTGCTTCTGTGTACTCTCCTTTCATTTGTTCAACAGACACCTGATGTTCACTAAATGCCCTGTGTGATAGAGATGAAGGATTCAATGGTGAATAATAGGTGATCTTTCTCTGCAGGTGGCTGTCTTAGCTTCTCTGAGTCTTTAACTATCTCTGTGCCCCTCATGCACACATCTCTATCTACAGGCCAAGCTTCTTTCCCAAATCCATTTCCCGTGTGAGATGTTAGACAACGTTCTAGATGTTAAGATGAAGACAATTAGACCGGCAGCCCCAGGAGGAGCTCAGGTAATGCTTCTCCTCGCCAGGAGGGGGCGCGTGGCGCCACATGCCCTGGGGAAGCAGGCGGCGGGGGTGGGGTGGGGCGATCCGAAGTGGTCCAGGAGCCCTCTGTATCTGTGGGTTCCTCTATAGGTATCTGTGGTGCGTCTGTGAGTTCAACCAACCATGGATCAAAAATATATTTTAAAAATTGCATCCGTACTGAACATGTGCACACTTATTTCTTGTCATTCCCTGAACAATACAGTATAACAGCTATTTACTTAGCCTTTACATTGTAGTAGGTACTGTAAGTCACCTAGAGATGATTTAAAGTATACAGGTTGTATGCAAATACTATGAAATTTTATATCATGGATGGAGCGCTTGTGGATTTTGGTACTCTCGGGGGAAGGTCCTAGGACCAGTTCCTCACTGCATTTCTATTTTGGCACAAAGCTGAGAAACCCAGAACATCAGAGAAACCCCCTGCCAGCAGGAAGCTCAGCTAAAATCAGAAGAAGCTAGTGGTTAAATTAAAAGTTTTTTTACCCACAAGATTAAAACAAATGTTTCACAACACTGGAGGGAGAAAGTGCCTGCCTACTTAAGGAAAAGCAGCAGTGTTAGTAACAACAGTGACAACAGGGTATATTGAGAAACAAGATGCAATCCCAAGAGCTTCAAGTTTGGTGGGGAAGACAGAGCCAGCCTAAGGGTGCGCCCTCCTGCTGAAGTACTGGCCTGGCTTCAGTCTGCCTCCTTCCACAGCTCCTGCTTCTGCTTCTCCCTCCTCCAGTTGTTTCTGCAGTGGCGGCAGGGGGGACTCTGCAATGCCTCACGTGGCCAGGAGAGGCCAGCACACCATTTCCCCACCCCAGGGGTAGCCTCAGGGCTGTCTGGGATCCCAGGTGCTGTGTTGGTGGTCACTGAGTGCTCATTATGAGCTGGGCTCTGTGCCAGGCACAGTGGTTGCAAAGCTGACTAAGATACGGGTCCTGCTCTAGAGGATCCCCTGGTATAAAGGGGAGACATTCATGGGAACACGTACGGTGCCAAGTGGTGGGGTGAGGCGCTAAGGCAGAAGGCTCTTCAGGGTCTGTGGTATCTCAAGGAGGGGTGGGGAGAGGGGGGACATCACAGAAGCCTCATAGGAGGAGATGCCTGGGCTGAGTCTTGAAAGCTGATAGGTTTGTCCTGGTGTAGGAGGCCAGGCAGGGCATGCCAGACAGGCGCACCAGGGTGAGTGTGACACTGCACAGCAGGCTCAGCCTTGCACACGGGGTGCTGGGGAGGGGCAGGAGGAGAGTCTCAGGGAGTTGGTGGATCATGGGGGCCCGTTCTTGACTGCTATGCTACAGAGTCTAGACTAGAACCAGGAAGGAAATGGGGAGCCATTAAAGTGTTTGATGAAAATGACACAATCAGATTTGACTTTTACAAGTTCCCTATTCTACCTGTGTGGAGGATGGCTGTGGCAGGGGTGTAGGAAGGGCAGGCCTGAGGCTGGTGGCCAGGTAAGCTGTGTCTGAACCAGGTAGTGGGAGAGCTGGTGGTGGTCTGCACTAAGGTGTCAGCTGTGGGAATGGAAAGGGAGGCTGGATGTGAGGTGGAAATGACAGGTCTGCTCCTCTGATGAGCTGGGACGGGACTAGGGCAGGGCCTCCCAGGTTTTTGGCTTTAGTGGCTGGGCTGAATTTAAAGATTATGAGTCACTGACAAATATGGGGCACCTGCTCCAGCCCTCCATTTCATCCCACCAGCTCCCCTCATCTAGAATCTCACTAATTTTCATTGTTTCTGTGACAGTGGCTTCCTGTGGGGTCTCACCGTGTTCATTCTCCCTCCAGTTGGAATAGCTTCTGAAGTCTTCCATTGAATACATATTATTGATAGCATATGTGGTGCCTTGGGGACTGGGACTGTGTCATTTGCATTGTGGAATCCGCAGATCTAGCCCAGGGCCTGGGACAGAGCAGCTGTGCAATTCCATTCTGTGAGCTGATTGAAGATGGATGGATGGATGACCCCTGATGCACACGGCCTTCACCACTGTCCTCTGCAGGCTGGTTCCCTGGTGCCCTCCATGGCCGAGGTGGAAATCTCACCTTTGGAGTGGGAAGGAGCCTAGAGATGCTCTGATGTTCATAAAGGAGGAAACTGAGGCCCAGAGAGGGGGAGTGACTTGGCCACCTCTTCTCCTTGGAGAGGTGCCCTGTGGCGAGGCTGGACCCTGAGGCTTGGGGCCTAGGGGAGTTGTCGGGAGACCTGCTCTCCAGGAGGACATAGCTTCTGTCCAGGACGCTGACTTGGGGAGCAGGGCCTATGTGCTACTGACCACAGCTCCATGGCCCCACGGCTTGGACAGCCCAGAGAGCTCTGCTATTGGGGCAGCCAAGGTGGGCTCCAATAGTCTGTTCAGCAACAGGATACAAAGTCCCTAGAGAGCATGAATGAATTTCAAAATCACACCTGGGCCCTCTGTATCCTGGCCACAGCCACTTTCCTAAAGGGCCCCAAAGGGACCTGGCATGCTCCCTCCTTGCCCACTCCAGGTAGTAGCCCCCGGGTTCCCTGAGAAGGCTGAGGGCGGAGGGAGCAAGGGAGGAGGGAGCTGGAAGGAGGACTCCTTGCTGGGGAGGAGCAGCCGGGAGAACAGGGAAGCTCAGGGGTGGCCTCACTCATTCCTTCACTCATCTGTCCATCCACTGGCGTGTTCCTTCTGTGTTTCCTAGCACGAGAGATGGTGCTGGATGCAGGGAACAATGGTGGGCACGAGCAGGGCAGCGTCTAGGGCACCGCTCCTGGAGCACTGCTCTTCATGCAGACTATGCGGCGAGTGGCACCCCTGGAGGTGTTCAGACACAATCTGCCAACTCTGCCATAGCCCAGAGGACAACACAGTCCTTGCTTTCATGAGTGGGACAGCTCCCAGACAGGACAGAGCAAGTGACGGTCACTCAGTAAACGCACATGCCCAAGCCCCTGTCTGAGCTGAGCCCTGAAGTATAAGCAGAAGTCACCCAAGTGCAGCAGGACTGGGGACAGGCGGGGAGAATTTCCGGCAGAGAAGGCCCAGTGGCAAAAGAGGGCTCCAGGGACTGGCGAGCAGGAATGGCTGGAACCCACGTGGGTGGCTGGGTCTGTGGCAGGGGAGCCTGGAGAAGCCTTTGTCCTACACACCATTTGGAGCTATCAGAGGTTTTCCCACAGGGGGACAGCACGATCAGATGTGCACTTTATAAAGATGACTCAGCTGCAACGTGCAGGTGAGGCTGGATGAGGCCCAGCTCAAAGCAGGGGAACCAGTCGGAGGTCTGCCTGGGGTGCAGGCCGGGGGGAGGATGGCCTGGCCTCAGTGGGGGCAGTGGGGATGCAAGAGAGGGTGGGATTCAGGAGCCAGTTAAGAGGTAGCATCAGGGGGCCTGGGGCGAGAGCAGAGCTGGAGAGAGAGACAAGCCGAGGAAAACACTCCTGGGGCTCTGGACCGGCTGACAGAGGCCTGGCAGGTCAGTGGGCCGGGGAGACGACGACTGCCCAAGACTCCTTCCAGTCCAAGGGCTACAGGATGCTGTGCAGCTGGCACGATCACGGGGTCAGAGCACCAAATCCTAGATCTCAAAGAGACCTGAAGGCAGAGTCCGTTCCTGGCCCCAGGCTGTACGCCCATCCCATCCCCTTTTATGTCACTAAGTTGTCGTTTCCCCCTTTTCCTCCTTGGAGCATCTTCGTCATGCCGGGCACTGTGTTAGGCACTGGGGATGGAATGATGAACGAGTCATGCACTGCCTCCAAGGAGGAGCTGAGTAAACGGGAAAGCTAACGCAGGGCTGCAGGGCTGTGACAGGGAACATCTGGAACTACGGCACCACTGAGAAGGGGCCCCCAGTGCAGCCTCGGGAGGGCAGGGAGAGCTGCCAGAGAGGAGGAAGGAGTACCCAAAGTGGGTCCTAAAGCCAGAGAAGGCCAAGGGCAGGGGTGTTGAGAGGAGTAAGACCTGCAGAGATAGGGCCAGAGGGAAAAACATGGAAAGCCCCAAAGAGATACATGAGGCAGCTCAGGCCCAGAGAAGGTAAGCAACTTGCCCAAGTTCACACAGCTCATTGGCAGAAGAGTGAGGAGGAGAGCTCAGTCTCTTGTACATGTAAGCCATGTTTTCAACCCCTTTTTGCCCTCTTCTTCCCACCCCCAGCCTGTGCTTGGCCTAGAGAGATACACGAGCCGGGGGGCCCAGCTGTTCCCCAGGGCTGGACTCACTGGGCAAGAGGCCCCTGTTATACCCTCTACCAGTCCTCTCCTCGCCCGACTCCATCCCACTGGCCTGAGTGCAAACCCCTCTCTCAGAATCACGCCCACCATAGCGAAAGCCCACGGTGCCCATCAGAGCCCTGCACAGCTCTGCACACCCCACCCAGCCAGGCGGGATTAGACTCGCTCTCCCGCCCGAGCCAGTGCACGTGGTGTCTTCGGTGTGTCGTTGACTGGATACTCCTTAAATGGAACCGTAGTCTCTTTGGGGGGCAGGTAGGGAGCATGTTTTTTCTTCTTGTTACCCCATTCCCTTGTTACTTTGCACATCATAATTATTAAAAAAAAATCATAAGCTCTTACCATGCCCAGGACACTCTGCTACATGCTGGGGGAAGGATAAGAAGATGAACACGAGACGTTCCCTGCCCTCGAGGAGCAGAGGGTCGTGTGGAATTGAGAGGACTCTGTCGTCTGGGCCATCTGCCCCCAGATGCCGCTGCAGTGCTCCAGACGGATCGCTGTCCACCCCCGCCGGGCGCTCCCAGTAACGAAGGACTCACCGCTTCACAGGCAGAGTGTATTTTTAACAGGTCCAATTGTAATTAAGCTAAAATCTTCCCCCCTATAGCTTTCACACATCGGTGTCACTGGTTCTGCCTGGAATGATAGAAAACACATCTTAACCCTTTCTCACGTGCCAGCCCTTCCAGATTTACAACTCCTTTTCCTACCTACAATTTCTCCAAATGACCCCAGCTCACCCTGTTTTTCAGGAACCTCAGAATTCTCATTTTTCCTCTTAAATGAAGCCCCAGAACCAAGCCTCGGATCCAGACAGTCCCTGACTGGTTGCCAGTGTGGGGCTGCCGGCGGCTGCTGCCTTCTCCCGGGCCGTGCAGGCCGCCAGGGCTGTGCTCACTGCCGCTCCTGCTGCTGCTGCTTCCTGAGCTTACAGTCATCTGAAGCCCTGAGGCCTTTCTCCCAGGGCCAAGCCTCCTTGTCTCATGCTAGCCCATGGGCTTTTCAAAGCTAAGAGCAGAACTTTAGATTTCTCCCTATTCCATCTGACTTTTTTCATTTAAACTATTTTTCTGTCCTGATGAGATTTTAAAAAAAATCTTGGATTCTGTTATTGAAGTATTAGTTGTTCACTTTCAGTTTTACGTCATCAGAAAGTTTGGTAAATGTAACTTTATGGCTTTATTTGGTGCCTGGTCAAAGTTGTTGACCCAGACAGGACCAAGGACAGTGCCCCACTCACCTCCCCTGGAATTGGCACTGATCAACATCGTTTTTTTTTTTTTTTTTTTTTGGACAACTCTGAGTACAACCTAACTGACTATATTGTCATCTAATTAATATATTCTTATCTTGTCTACATAGATATTTTCAGAGATTTCATCAAATTCTTTACTAAGAGCAGTATTTACAGATGTACTGCCTACAGTTGGCCCCTGACCCAGGGTAACAGCTTGACGTCAATGCCAAAAGAGAGAAACAAAGTTAGTTTGGCTTGACTCAATCTTAGTGGCCTTCCTACTAGCTTCCTTTCCCAAGATTCACCTTGTCTACTGGGCTGAAATGTCTACACATTTTGGAGCCAGGAGGAACCTTGGAGGTGATTCAAGGTCTAATTCTCATTTTTGCTGATGAGAAAACCAATGCCCAGAGTGCTTAACTAGTACTCCCAAAGTCACAGAGTTAATTAGAATAAGAACAAGGATTGGATTCCATGTCTATGTCTCCAAGTTCAAAGCTCTCTCGACCATATCACGTCATCATGTCTTTCTGTAAGCACATACACTGACGCAGACCTACACACTTACAGACCTTCCTTTGGGTCTCTTAACTGTCCACCTAGACAAACTGAGGCATTGCCTTTCTGGGGGCTCAAAGGGGACCTAGAGCCCCTCCACAGGGTTTGTTCTCTAACAGGGGAGCTTTGCACTCCCCCAATCTGGATTGATCTTAGGAATCCTCAGGTTACCTCGAGGACACCACTGTCCTTGCACCTCATCTCAGGGTGTGCATGTCTAGGGCTTCAGCTTGCCCCTTGGGTGGGCATGTAGCTGGGCTCTCTCTTCTAAGCAGTGAGCAGAGGTGGGACTTCCCCAGAGAACAATGAGCTATCTGCGCAGTGGCTTGGGGGGCAGCTTAGGCTTCCTGGGCATTGTGAGAGGAGCAGGGCCCCTGGACACACTGCCTGAGGGCCTGGCATTGCAAGGGCACACGCCCTGTCATGTGAAGGCCATTAATGGGAGTTAGGCAGTGGATTGGGGGGTTCTCAGCATTTAGTCTTCCTGGCAACCTTCACAGAATGGAAACAATGGGGTTTCCCATCACTCCTCCTGGCTGTCCCCAACCCTCCAGATGGACCTGCTTTCTGGAGGCTTCCCAGCCTCTGGAGCAGCAAACAGTGAAGGGGCCTTGGTGTTGGGTGTCACCAATACATGCCTTCTGAGGAACCTGTGTGTAGTTGCCACCTACAGGCAGGACACTTGGCTGTACCCACCACGATGCCTGGGTGGGCATTCGTCCAGTGCCCAGTGTGTGGCCTTGGGCTTGGGCACTGTGCCAGGGAGCAGTGGTGGCTGAGCGTCAACAGTATGTTCTCAGCCTCCCTTCTCCCCGCATCCACCTGGAAAAATGGTCTGAGGAAAGAGGATAGAATCTTCTTCCTCAGCTGCCATAGCTGGAAGGACCACCTATTTCAACTTGAGAACCATTCACTGCAACCCACAGTGCCTTATGGAAATGGAGGCCCATTGTTCTGGCTCCCAGAACGTCACTTCTTCCATGACACAGGCTGTGTCTTCAGCTTCCAGAGTTTGCTGGGCTGGCCTCACGTCACATGCAGCTGCCATCCCTAGTGGGTCAGGTCTCAGGCATCCTGGCCCTTGGACAGGAATTATGTGGCTGGGACTCACTCTGGGATCTAAATGGCTTCTTATAAGCCCCTCCTGAGCTTCTGGAGGAGATCCTGGGGACCTGAGCTCTTGTGGGCTCCACATCCAGCTGCAGAAACACATTCCTTGAGTGACAGTCCACTGGCCTGGAGAGACTTAGGGCCCCTGCTGGCATATGAGTGATGCTGGTCACAGGATATTCCCTGAGGTTGGGCACCCATTTGAGAAGCCAAAAAGTAGAACGTGGGTGGCACCAAAACAATGATGTTCTTAGAAAGCTTTGATTGCCCACATGACATTAGGTGGGTGTTCAGAGGCTCAGGGCATCAATAGAGTCATTCCATGTGTGAGAACACAGGATTTGAATATGGGAGTATGGGACATGAACATCTTGCAGAAATTAGGGGAACAAGCAGTTGCTCAGAGGAATATCGCATGTTCCAGGAGCAGAGTGGCCTGTGCTGGAACTGAACATCACATCAGAGGAGGGGCATTCAGGCAGGAAGCTGGCTTGTGCTTAGAGGGACACTAGGCACCTGCTGTGCATGCCTGGTCCTGGCACATAGATGACTCCCCAGGGTTCCAGGGACCACTCCAGCCTGTCTATCATCTGCACCCTCAGAGCTGACTTCTGAAAGTGCAGGTGCTTTAATGCCAATCCTCTGCACAAACCTGTCAGTGACTATCCAGTACTGGGGGGATAAAGTCCATTAACAATCTTACCCATATCTCCCTTTCTAGCTTCACCCTTCCAAGTGACCTGTCCATGCTGTGCACACTGAAACTCTTCCCGGATTTGTCCAGCCCATTCAGGCCACCATCCCTCTCCACAATCTCTTCTGAAATGCCCTCTCTTCCCCATGCCCTGCCCTTCCACACATTCCTTTCTCTGCCTCATCACCTCTTTCAAGGGTCACTCACTGCCCCCAGGAGTCATCAGCCCCACCCTCCTATGTTCTCTAATAATTCTTGGCGTTTGCCTCTATCTCAGCGATGATCACTTTGTGCTCTAATTATTCATTGATGTGTCTCTCTCCACTAGATTGTGCCATGTATACCTTTTTATCACAGGTGCTTATCAAGGTGGATTGGCTCATAAGACATGCTTAATACATGTTAAATGAATGAATGGATGGATGGATGGATGGGTGAATGGATGGGTGGATGTATGGACAGATGGGTGGATGGAAACATGAATGGATGGGTGGATGGATGGATAGATGGGTGGATGGCAGCCATCAGGAGACACACAAGAATGGCTCATGGAAATGCCAGGTGATGCTGGGAGAGGTTGACTCAATAAGAGAAGCAGCTGGGAGCCAGGTCCTGGGGTGAGTGTGTTTGGAGTCCCTGAGAGGAGGGAGCACATGAGGCCGAGGCCACATCTAGTGTTAGCCAACTTGTAATTAGGGGCCATTGGCAGCAGTTACAAGTGTAGCCCACAGTGCCAGACTGCCCGGGTTTGAACGCTGGCTCTACCATTTACCTGCGGTGTAGCCTTGGGCAAGTCACTTAACCTCCTTGTACCTCGCTGTCCTCTCTATGACAGGAGTCATCATGAGAAGGAGGGAGCAATACACGTGAAATGTTTAGTAGGCCCTATATAAAGTAGCAACTATCTATTCTCTTTTAGGATTTCCCACATTTTATTTGGTCAAATAAAATAAAAAGCAAAAGCACCATTCATTTCTGCTATAGTATTATAAAAGAATATGAAAAGTAGAAAGGATGTAATTTCAGAATAAAATACAGTCCTTTAATTTGAACTGTCATCTTTTTTATGTTCTTGGTGTCTTGTGCTAGATAGAATTTTTAAATGGAGATGTTCTGGACTTTTCCATATGGTATAATTACTGGAGCTCTGAGTTAGAGATGATGCCAAGGGAAGCTTCCCAGAAGGTAATAAGGGCTGGGAGGCAGCAGAGTGTAACAAATGTGAGATTTAGAACCAGACAGACCAACCATGGTTAAAATCCCATCACTCACTAGCTGGGTGGCACTGGGCTAGTTCCTTAACCTCTGTTCCTGTTTGCTCATATGTAAACTAGGGATACCTACCACATGATTTTGCTGGGAGAGTTAATGAAATAATGTATGTAAAGCCTCTGGCACCTATTTGGTGCTTGGTAAATGTGGGTTTCATCCCTGAGTGTGGGCCCCTCACGCTTCCCCAGCTTCTGGCTCATGAGCTGTTTGCTCCCTGGAGAGCGGGGGACCTTGTCTCATCCTTGTTGGGCTCTCTTCCAAAGCCCTATTATGGTGGCCTATGGAAGCCTTGTGTGCACATGGCCCAGCCTCGAGGCAGGATGAGACTGCACCTGGGGTTTCATGTTCTCTTGGCTATAAAGTCCCTTCATCCCAGCCTCCTCCTGTTTCAGCCCAGGTCAGCCCAACCTCACCCAGCACAGCAGATGTTTCTTTGGTCCTGAGCTATTTCCAGGGAAGGACAGTTCCTCACAGGGCAATTTCACCACATGCCAGGGGAAAGGTCTCTGGTGGCCTACAGGTGCCTGTGGAGGCCAGGTGCACACCTGCTGAAAATAGGAGTCTTGTGACGCAAGAGATGGAAAAGAGAATTACTACTAGGGTAGGACATTGCTCTGAACATTCATCTAGTGACTATGGAGCAAGATTCCCTACCAGTTGTCCTACAGTTAACTTCCTTATCTTCAGTTTTCTTACTGGAAGTCCTACTTGGTGTCTAGCCTCAATCATTCTTGCTACACTTATCAGATTGGCCACGCTGTTTCCCACATGCCTTGTGGGTTTCATGTGTTATCTCTGAAAGTGTTTAGGAAGAAGGTATGATGCTAGGCTGCTACAGTGTACGTGGCAATGGAACATCTCCTCACTGTCTCTGTGGGATGCACTGGCTTTGGGAAGAAGCCTCAGAGACCCCAGCTTGGGGAGCACCCCATGGGGTAGGCCAGGGGGCAGTGCCAGGCCATAAACCTTTCCATGCTGGGGTTAAACAGCTTTCTCTCAGGAGAATAGGCAGGCAAACTGTGGCTGGCAAGAAGATTTTCCTGACGAGATGCCTCTGCTTTTAGTGCCATCCCGGCCTTCTCTGGGACAGCCTGTCGCTGGGTTAAATCCTCTCCTCTCCTGCCCTGATGTCTAGAAAGTCTCCTCGCTGCACTGGTTGGCCCCACTTGACTGACATTCATCTGGGCCTTAGTGTCTTTGATCTTTTCCCCAAATCGGCTTCTCAGCTATCAGAGTCCATCTCTTCCTCTGTCTCTTTTGAACACTGGGCTCCTTCCAGCCACCACTTCGTGTGTCGCAGGCTGGGCTTGGACAGAAATATCTGAAAGCCTGCTTCCTCCTCCACACCCATCACCTCCGTCCCCGAGGAGGGACCAGACCCTCTCTCTGAGGGGCACAGCTCAGTGGCCCTGAGCAACATGGAGGGTCCCCTCCTGCCTGTTGTACCAGGGGCTCTGCTACTGGGGCCCACCTCCTGAAGCAGGCAGCCCGTCCCGTCCAAACAGTGCCTCGTCATACCTGAGTTTCTAGCCCCTGGGTTTTGCCTGTGTTCTACCTCTCTGCTCTCCGTAATCCAGCTGTCAAATAGTGAGCACTTATGGAGTCCTCACTGGACACTGGACACCTGTCCAGTGCCTTGGCCTGGACCAATGTCACGGCATTTAATCCTCCCGAACACCCGAAGAGGCAAGTGCTGTTGTTATTCCCATTTCATAGATGAGTAAATTGATTGGAAAGCTCGAGGGACCTAACCAAGGTCACAGAGTTTGAGTGGCCCAGCCAGGACTTAAACATGGATTGGAATGATTCTAGCTTGTGCTTCCTTCTAACTGTTCCACATGGCAGCACCTCCTTGAAGTCTTCCTGAATTCCTCTTCCAGTACAGGGCTCTCCTTCACCACCTCCTCACCTCTCTCCCCTTCCAAACTAGAAAGGAATCCGCGGAAACCAGCCAGTGCTCATTCCTCTGCCCCTGGAGAGGGAAGGAGAATCTCCTGTCTTTAAGCTCTTTAGTGACCGGGAAACATGAGTGTCCTGTTCAAGATAATTTCTTATTGTAAATCAGTAAGTTCATACTGTATGATATATCAGTCTCTTATGAATTTGTTTCTGGCGAGTCAGCTCCGCTGCTTCCTGAGGAATCTGAGGACCTCAGGGCAGCCTCATTGTTTCTCCATGTCTTTAAACTTTGGTGTAGACACAGAACGTGGTCACCACACCAACATCCCACCAGTCTGTGTGGGTGGTGGCACCTGGGGAGTGACCAGGAGGACACATTCAAACAGGAACCAGGAAGAAGCAGGTCTAAAGTCACTGCTCAGTTGCTGCCCTCTCTTTGTATGGGCTCTGGTCTTGACCTCTGCCAGCTCTGCCTTCGTGACCTTAAACGAGTTGTTCACCTTCTCTGAGTATTTCTGCAGCTGTAAAATGGACACAGTAGTTCTTGCACTTCTGACTGTTCCCCAGGTCAGAAGCTGAGGATCCCTGTGGTGAGGACCAAGACAGGGAAAGGATGGAAGTTCCGTCACCTGGAAAACGCTGCACAGGTGCCAGTTGTTAAGCCACCTTCATTTCCATAATTTCTGTCCTTGGAGTGAAAGAAACCGCATCCAAGTCCAGGACAAATGCTGCGAGCTGCCAGCACGGAGGGAGGGGAGTGGGGCCAGACTCCTCCCTGTGGGCTCCTGGGGCACCGCGGCCGGCTGCACTGCCCAGGAACCGTGGGGGACAGGGGCACCGAGAGGGGTCCTTGTGAGAGGTCAGTGGGGTTATGAGTGAGGTGAGGTTTTTCTCCTTTTAGAAATATCCTTGTGTGTTATAAAATCTTGTTTTAACAATAGTGATGTAGAAAGAACAACCTGGTGTACCGTCCTCTCTAAGGCTCCCTTCCTTCACAGTGATTCGCACACACCAGTTCCAGTGCTGCACTTCCCCTCGGCCTCTCGGGCCCACTGTTGGCATCACACCACCTGCCCTTTGTTTTGCTCTGTGAAGGCTCCTGGTCTCTCCATGTGTATGTCCCCTCCCTGGCCAAGGCACAATGCCTTCTTGTAGAACCACTGCTGGAGGGGCCTTGCGGGTTAGACAGTGCACCCCTCGTGTTATAGTTGAGGGAACTGAGGCCTAGGGGAGGGGGTGCCTTGTCTAAGTCTGGGTAGTGAACAGCACCGGCTTAGTCTGGAGCCTGAGCTCTACCCTGGCCTGCCCTTCCCCAGCGAGGAGACCAGAGCACCACTCCCCTCCCTCCGTGCTGGCAGCTCGCAGCATTTGTCCTGGACTTGGATGCGGTTTCTTTCACTCCAAGGACAGAAATTATGGAAATGAAGGTGGCTTAACAACTGGCACCTGTGCAGCGTTTTCCAGGTGACGGAACTTCCATCCTTTCCCTGTCTTGGTCCTCACCACAGGGATCCTCAGCTTCTGACCTGGGGAACAGTCAGAAGTACAAGAACTAGTGTGTCCATTTTACAGCTGCAGAAATACTCAGAGAAGGTGAACAACTCGTTTAAGGTCATGAAGGCAGAGCTGGCCCCACCCAGCTCCTGCCACACCCTGTGCCTCTGAGACAGCAGACTGTCCTCTCACTTCTCCTGCAGAGGACAGCAGCAGGCCCCACACTGCCTGCACAGACACCAGTCTTTCCTGTTTTGCTTTTTATCATCACAAAAGAAATCTCCAAACATCTCCTTTCTTAAGCCATTCCAAGGCCTCTCAAAGGCAGTAAAGTCTTTAAGAATGCCAGACCTGATTAAATCCCTCTTGCTGTAGGTTATTTCCCCTCTTTGGTTTGATGAATGAATTTAAAACCCTTTTTGCCATACATCAGATACATAACTTGAAATTATAAGTTATTTTTGTGGTCACGGAATTGGTGAATTGATGAAAGATCGGGTGAAGATGGCCTTTCAGAAGTGAGGACAAAAGTAAAACAGAGGGAATAGTGGGGTTAGAAAAACCTGTGGCCTACAAAGAGAGGTTGCTCTGCCCGGGGATGAGAAAAGCATTTCCGAAAGACTCAAACAAGAAGTTTTCAGTATATGAAACAAGAACATGTTTCCCAGAAAACTGGACAACACTGTATTAATGGATGCCAACAGAATGGAGAAAACTAGATATTCCTGGTGGCATATTTCATTGTGTTATTCTGGAAGTATTATTTTTAGTTACATTTATTTCCTTAACTAATAAGGCCTAGGGTTGTTTCTTTCTTTCCCTAAAAATATTCTCTTGGTCATTTTTCTCTTGAGTTTGGTTGCTCTGATGCATTTAGCTATTGCTGCTGGAGTCTGCAAACAGCTTGGGGGTGGGGGCAGGAAAGAAAGGCCCAGACTTCTCAGTCCCTGAACACCCAGGCTGTCTGCGGGGAGCTAACCCTAAGCAACCTACTTCCTGTGGTTGGGGAAGTGGGAACCAGCTGTTCCTTTCCCCCGCCTCCCTGTCACTCCACAGATGGGACAACACCTTCATGCAGTGCTCACATGACCCTGGTGGTGAGAGGCTGCAACAGACATGCTCTGGGTCCCAGTCTAGCTCTGCTCTTTACCAGCCCTGTGGCCCTTGGACAAGGCACTCATTCTTTACCTGTAAAATGGGAATAACAATATTTCACAAGCTTCTACAGAGGATTAAATAAGATCATACTTGTACAGCATGTAGCAAGCATTGAACACCTGACAGCTAGTATTCTCTTTCCCTCCCCCATGGGTGTTAGGTCAGAGCCGAGAGGAAGACACTCAAGCCTGAGATACAGCAAAATGCCATTTATTTTGGGCACCTGGGTGCAGGTGGGTGGAGGCCAAAATGAGTGTCTGCACTGACAAAGGGGAGAGTGGTGAGTTTTATAGAAGGTTTGAATGAAAGTCTGGGGAGGGGGAGTTCTCTCTGGAACAGCCACTCATCTTTATAACCTTCAGACTCTCCAGACCCCTGTGGCTGTTGTTTCACCCTCCATGTGGTCCTTATCTGAGTTCTTCATCTACCTTCCTGAGCAGACCCAACATTCCACACTCTTTATCATATAAGAAAGGGAAGGAGAAGGAAGGGGAAAAGGTAAAAAATTTAAAAAATTGGGAAGTTGGGCATACATGGAAAGCATACCTTGGCTTGGCCTGAAAAGGAGGGCCATCTTGAAGCAGGGGCTTACAGGTTATAGGTGGGTTTAAAAATTCTTTAGTTGACAATTGACTGAAAGAGTTAGGCTTTCTCCAAAGATCAGGAATCAGACGAAAGGAATGCTTGAGTTAAGATAAGGGTCTTCTTTCATGTGATGCTATACCAGAATGAGGTTGGGAAAGTTATCCTCATCATAAAAATCTGTTTACTGAGATTCTATCATTTGTAGGTGTGACTCACTAGGTCCCCTTAGAAAGGAATTTGGGCAAAAGAAAAAGATCAGACTTTAGTCCTCAGTTCCCCCTGTTGGCCAAAGATCATTCCATGGAATGCATGTGTAGGCCAAAAACCAGGAGGAAGTCCCACAGAGCTAGGAAGGCTCATTCCTAGAGTTGTCTATTTGGTCATCCAGTGTTGGTGAGGATGCTTTTAATATTGGCAATATTATATCTTAGGGGAAGGACATGACTCAACCTGATTTGATAGCCAATTGTTTAAGGGGTCAGAGAGAGTCAGGCCTAGGGTTTGGTCTGAAAAAAAAAAACACCCTGGACCAGATCTATTCTTCGAACTACCATGATCTGGGTCTTTGATTGGATTTTTTCCTTTTCCTGTATCTGGTATAGCCTTTACAAGAAATATATAATGATAATACAGAAATAAGTGTTTTAGGCCAGACAGGACTGGAGGTGGACAGGTACTCATCAACCCTTTTAAAACTTTCTAGGCAACATAAGAATAAAACCAAAATGTCAAAGGCAAGGCTGCAAAATTAATTCATCTATAAGTGTTGAGTTATTCTATTCTTGGGTTTAGTTGCAGACTTGTAGCAAACATAAGCATTGTTAACAAGCTAAGGAATTTAGAGAGTTTTGTTGTGTCACAATATTTTAGTCTCTTTAGTAATTTGTCTTAAGGTGGCTGATAAATTAGCCACTTGTCATGTCTCCTTTTGTACCAACCCAGTAACTGAGAACAACTATACTCAGTAAGTTTTAAGTCTATGGGACGCAGGAAAATTTCTTTATGATTGGGATGGATATCTGTACCATGTGGCCTGAAAAGACAAAGTTTTTCAGTTAATATTTGCCTAGGCCTCTGTGTGCCCCTCCTTGATTTGGAGGGTCTAAACTAATTCCATCCCTCCTAATTGGCCCTTACAATCTCACATGCCCCCTCTTCTGTGGTAAGTCCCTGGGCCTAGAGGAAGGATGCTTGCAGTAACAGGGCATAGGCAGTGAATAACAGGTTGGGCCAGGCAGGATTCAATAGTTTTAAATCCCGGAAATACCAGGTAAATTTGTTATTTCCTTAAAAGTTGTCATGACTCTAGAAAACAAGGCAAGAGAATCAGTAACATTTTAAATAAAAAGTCATAAAAATTTAGTTTGGTCTCATGAGGTTCAGTTAAAATACTCATGCACATACCAGTTTTCTAATTAAAGTCCTGGAAGTTGGTTTTGTTTTAGTCCTGTAACAGCAAAACCGGAGTCACGTTGCCAAGAGAAACACCGAGAGGTACACGAGGATGCAGAGAGAACAGGTTTATTAACGCCGGTGGGCTCAGAGGGGACTCCTCTGCCAAATTCTGAGCACCCCCCGGTCAGGGGGACTTGTCTTTTATACTTCAAGAGCAATGAGGGGGGTACAGAGCGGCTTATTCCAGGAGGTGTACACATACGGAAGTTACTGTAAGTTACAAGGTAGCTGCTGCAAGGCGGAGCTGTTTAGTGGAGCATGAGCTGTAGCCATTAGTCACTTTTAGTTTCTTTCTTTATACCATCAGTTTCACAAACATTCCTGTGGGTGTGGTGACAAGCAGTCTTACAGAAGCAGATTAAGCAATTAACATAGATAGGGCTATAGCTTGTCCATTTTAGGCTAAAAGGTTTTAGTGAATTTCCATTTTTCCCTCACAGTCCAAGGGTATATAAACTCCAAAGTTATCAGAAACCTGTATTCAAGAGAACTTAGTCATTTCCATGACTTTCCTTGAAGAAGTAAACTTTGGACTTAGCCAGTTTAAAAAAAAAAACCACTTTCTGAGATGAATCACAGTGAAATAAAAAGTCTTAGACTAGCCATGGTTAAAGAGACAATTGACAAACAAAATTGGTTATTTTTGTGGCATACGGCAATTTAACATAATAACCATAACTATTAAACACATTTCATACTTGACAATGCTTCCTGTACAGTTTTAACATGCCAAATAAGCCTAATATGTCTCTCTTAGGCTTTTAGTGGCCCTAATATATAAAGAGTTAGTTTGAGGTCAAAAGGCTGGATTTAGAATTTGGGGTTTGGAAAGTTTGCCAAATATCAAAGGCTTGAAACATTTGTTCAAATAGAATTACAAGCCACTATAAAATAATGGTCATTTATTTTAAGAGAGATAGTCATCAAAAGATTCTAAAGGCAATAAAGGAAGATATGGGTATAAAACTTAACCCTTAAAGTTTAGTTTTTTTAGTTAGTCAAAACCTAATAAAGAAACAGGTTATAGAATCTAAATGAGTACATTCTATAATTTTATTAAGAGAAAATTAATATATCAAGAAAACTTTGTTTTAACTAAAATTTATCTTTTTAATTATAGCAACTGGATCATATACAAGATTCCTGCATAAATTCCCTTTATAAACTTTATCCCAGCCTGCATGGACCATCTACAAAACATGCCTAAAAACTTTGTTTTGTCCTAACTTTCCCATTTCCTAAATAACCACTCATTTTAGAACCAAAAATTCCAGACAAGATCCTTTCTTTATAATATTCATCTCCTTTCTAGTTCACCTTTCTTACCAATCCTTTAACACCTCAAACAATGACACAAAGTTGCAACACATTTGTTTTTACATGAGGATCAATATAAGCTATTTTAAGAACAATCTAAATAGTCTCAAAACATTTTTCAACTTGGGTGTAAGCTTGAGTACATGTAATATTTTTAAAGAGTAAGACTGTTTTGAGATTTTCTTTGGGTTTAGCAATCATTCACTTTTTATCTTAAAATAGATTACTACACAAAAATTAACAATTTAGGAAATCTTTCCTAGGCAAAACTTTGTTATAGCGACATAATGCAAACATAACTAGCTAACAAATCAAAAATGGACAAGATCAAGGGAAAACTAAAGCTTCCAATTTAAGCTCTTGTAACTACAACTTCTAGGGCAGCTTTGAATCCCTAACAGTACTGTTAATGTCAGATGATACAAAGAGTGAGTTAGAAACACATTTTATATGTATCTTCCACAGACATTGAAATCTGTGGAGAAATCTGTATCTGCAGCTAGAATTAAAAGATGAAACCCAAAATATCTTCATAAACCTTTGACCATAAGTTTCTGGCTTTGTGCTCTATCTACTTGGTGTTTTATTTATTCTAATTTGTTGATGCTTTTTTCTTGGGCACATCTACATTTTTACCTTATTAAGAACCTTAAAGTTAAACACATAGGTATTTTTGTTGCTAACTCAGGAGATTTAGCAATTGTGAACTATAACAAAATAAAAGGCTTCCCCCCCACTGACTGACTGAATGGACCCCCTCCTGGCCAAGAAGATATCCTAAAACTAAATTGTCTGCCATGAGGAGGAGGTCAGATATGCATCACCACGCCCCCTCCCTTCTTGGAAATGTCCTTTGTAACTCATCAACAGGCCTAAGGCTATGCAAGACAAACCTGCAGGCCCCCAATTTACACAACACGTATATGTGGGGTGACTTATCTCTTCCTTATCTAAAACATTCCAAGCCTTTAGACAAAGCTTCATTGTTTAACCAATTACAAGTCAGGGAGTCTTTAAACCCACCTATAACCTCTTTCACAAATGCACAGAAAAACCAATTGAGATTAATTTTAGGATGAAAAGGCAATGGTGAAGACCCTTTAGAATGCACCTCCAAATCTAAATTAGGATTCCAATAATTTCTAGGAAAAGAACCAGCTCAGAGTAAACCCAGGACCATCAACCAAAAATGGGTGTTCCAGAATTCAGGAGGACTTACCAGTTCCACCAAAGGAGAAGCTCGGAGTTGGAGGTCCCAGAAGGGCCATGCTGGTACCTAACGCCAAGTTTGACCTACTCCTTCAGGGGTCCTGAGTCTTCTTTGAGCCAAAGTTGAGGACCATGACCAGGAGCCACACCCAAGAAGGCTTGAGCAAGTGGACTCGCTGTGGTTGGGTTACAGTTTGGTTTTATACATTTCAGGGAGACAGGGATTACAGGTAAAGTCATAAATGAATACATGGATGGCATGACTTTAAGATTTTAAATTATATGAAACTGTGCCAGATTGCAATTTTGACAGAGGGAGGGCTGTGAGTGGAGAGTAAACAAGGCTTGGACATAGGGGATTTTGGACCATTTGCCATTGTGATGACAGAAATTGTCCAGATCTTGTAATATGTTATAGTCAAAAGTTCCATTTTTGGGCCACTGGGAGTTATCATCTAATTTATATTGTGGCCAGGTCATATTACAGTAAAAGAGAAGCCGCTTTGGCTGGACTTCATCAGTGAGATTCAATGTTTTGAGATTTCAGAGGAGGCACCCCAAGGGGATAGTTTTAGGAGGAGTTGTCTGAAGAGTTCCCCATGTTCCTGGAAAGAGTAGGGGTCACACGGGACTGATTCTAGTCAATTCTAGGTGTCCCTAGAATGAGGGAATGTCACAGGAGTGATGAGCGAGTGATGAACGATTAGTTGGCACAGGTATCTGTGTGTCCAGTGGGGGCCCCAGGGGCCGAGAGTGTCCTCTGGCTTACCAGTAGGACTTTCGAGTTGAGGCAAGTCTAGAAGCCAGAGCAAGAGAGATCAGGAGACAAGATCGAGCTTGTGAACTCTCACCTACCAGGAACAGGATATCTCAGTCTGTGGATTTGGGAGGTCGCCAAGGAGGATCTGAGTCCCGGTCTGGTGTCTTCCTCTTGCTTGGTTCAGGAGGGTCCGGGTGGACAGTACCTTACCTCAGCCGAACTAGAGTACTCTGCTCACATTGCAGGATCAGAGACAAGTTAGAGAGAGACCCTGCATGGCTCGGGACTTCTCCCAGCCACCTCTTCAGAGACAAGGGCGGTTAATGGCTCCAGGGGACTTTCGGTCAACCAAGGAGACTGGTCTCTCTCAATTCAGTCAAAGATCCGTGGATACCTTACCCATGACCCAGGGACTCAGAGGAAGGCAGGATTCAGGAGTAAGCCCAGGACGAGCTGCCGCTGCCTGCTGCTTCCTGAGTTGCAAGCCTCGCCTGCTAGAGTCTGGGAGGTCAGGTCCACCTGGTGTGTGCCCTTCTGGGGTTTCAGCACCAAAGTTAGGTTGGAGCCGAAGGGAAGAAACTCAAGCCTGAGATATAGCGAAACGCTATTTATTTTGGACACCTGGGTGCAGGTGGGTGGAGGCCAAAAAGAGCGTCCACACCGAGGAGGGGAGAGTGGCAAGTTTTATAGATGGTTTGAATGAAAATTTTGGGAGGGGGAGTTCTCTCTGGAACAGCCACTCAATCTTTACAAACTTCAGACTCTCCAGACCCCTGTGGCTATTGTTTCACCCTCCATGTGGTCCTTATCTGAGTTCTTCATCTACCCCATTCCTGAGCAGACCCAACAATGGCTAGGAGACACAATATGGAAATATAGAGTTACGAGGATACACACACAATATAGAAATATAGAGTTAGGAATTCTTCCCTAATTGTGTCTAAATGTGCTGCTGACAGGAAGTAGTCTGTCTTAATTAGCAGCTCATGGAGGGCGGCCACAGCACCACAGGCAGGTTTCCTAATGTAACGGCAAAAGCTGGAGTCACGTTGCTGAAGGAAGAACCAAGAGGTACACGAGGATGCAGAGAGATCAGGTTTATTAACGCCGGCCGGCTCAGAGGGGATCCTCCGCCAAATTCTGAGCAACCCCGGGTCAGGGGGACTTGTCTTTTATACTTCAAGAGCAAGGGGAGGTACAGAGCGGCTTATACCAGGAAGTTACTGTAATGTACAAGGTAGCTGCTGCAAGGGGAGCTGTTTAGGGGAGCATGAGCTGCAGGCGTTAGTCAGTTTCACAAGGCGACAAGCAGTCTCACAGAAGCAGATTAAGCAATTAACATACATAGGGCTACAGCTTTTCCGTTTCAGGGTAAAAGGGTTTTAGTGAATTTCCATTTTTCCCTCACACTAAGAACCCTCTGATGACAACCTAGGTCACAGGAAGGGGCCATTCTGAGAGGATGGCTCAAGGCCTTGGAGGGAAAATTACACAAGGAAATAGGCCTGGGAAAATAGTTGACTCCAAACATGAGTTTCACATCTCAGCTGATGAGAGCCCCTTGAACAGAAGGTCAAGAGTCATGACAAGACACAACTTTCCCAATGCTCCCTGGAATGTTTTAATAACCCCCCTGAAAAAAGTGTCAAAGTCCTTTGATATCTATTTTGGTTCTTGTGCCTCCTGAATCTGGCAAGGAAGACACAGATGGGGCAAAAAACACAGAGAGGTAAGTGACAGGTCACACAGGTCAGGGTACAAATTCCTTTAGCTCCAGGACCAATTCTCCTGCCATCCTCCTGGTGGTTACCCTCAGATGTGGAGCCCAGCCCAGCTGGATTGTGCTGGATATGCAGAGCCCTTCAGACCCCCATGACACACCTGTTCTCAATGCCCAAACCAGAGGAGCAGCCCCCCACTCCCTGCTTTCCTCTGCACAGGTGCTGCTCTGTCCCACAGCAGACCCCAGGAATCTCCAAACAATAAATATTAGTGTCTCTGCCATCTCAGAGTAAGGGTGGGGAGAGTGAGATGGCAGGAACCAGGCCCAGGAGAGAGCCAGCCCCGTCAGCTGGAGCCCAGAGGCTCAGGCTGTGCTCAGGCTGGGGAGCAGATGCTGTGTACCAGCCCCTCCAGGAGCCACATGCCAAGAAAATCTCCTGCCTCCTGCCCTCAGTCCCCAGAGCACCTCCAGCCCCCAACTGCAGCACCTGCACCTCCAAGGGAAAGTCAAACAGCAAACCTCTTGGAAACTAAGATGGGGGTTTCCTACCATCTGCCCCAAACATACTCCCTCCCCTGCCCCACAGCTACCTCCCTGCTGGGGCCTGCTTGGAACCCAGCCCTTCCCACCTGGAGCCAGGCTGCAGGTCGGGCAAGCCTGCAGGGTGCGAGTGCATGCCCTGGGAGGAGACGGCAGGGCCACCCCAAGGGGCAGCCTCTGCTGCGGGCCCTGCCCAGGCCTGGGCTTCTCCAGGGTGCGCCTTGTCCATCCTCACTGAAGCCTCTTGCCCAGTGAGCATCAATAACATGTTCCTCGGATTGAGTCAAAGGGATGGGGTGGGGGGCAGGCTACACAGCTTTCCCCCCTCTCCTCCCTGCCAAGGAAGGACGTTTGCAGGGAGGAGATGGGGCCGTGTGTCTGAGCAGGGGCAGCTCATGGCTCGGAGCCAGAGCCCTCGGGGTCACCCCACCACACTCCCCCACCCTCCAGATCTCCACCCTGGCCCTCGCCTTTCTCTCCTGCTGCTTCACGCTGCTGCTTCTCCTCTTCCTTCTCACCTCCCCACGAGCTGTTTTCCCTTTGAGGGTGTCCTAATGTCCCACTGGATGGGGAGCTTCTCCAGGGTCCAGGGGGGTCTGATCTGTCCTTATGTCCCCAAACTTGGCACAGAGAACACCCAAAGCATCAGCAGAGCACTTGGTCCTTCGCTTTTGCCTCCTGTCTTCAACCTGGTAATGAGATGGAAAATAATAAAACTCACTGAAAACCTTCTACCTTGAAAAGAGAAGCCATAGCCCTGTTTATGTTAGGTTGCTTAATCTGCTTCTGTGAGACTGCTTGCTACCCTCCTAGTCCCAGGAATGCTTGAAGGCCACAGCTGTTGCCAGAAAGATAATTAGTGACCCAGCTCCGTTGCTGCACCAGCTTCTTCCCTGCAACTCTCTTATCTGTATGCACCGCTCTGTACCCTTCCCCCTTATTTTAAATTATAAAAGACAAGTTCCCCTGACCAGGGGTGCTCAGACTTTGGAAAAAACTCCTCTGGGCCCGTCAGCGTTAACAGTTAATAAACCTGACCTCTCTGCATCCTCGTGTACCTCTCGGTGTTTCCTTGGACAGCGTGACTCTGGTTTTTGCCGTTACATACAGCCTTAGGCAACCGCCCCCCACCCCAGCCTGGACTGAGGGACCCCTAAGGTGTGAGGCCTGTCCTGGGCCCCCCTTCCAGAGCCTCTCCTCAGGGTCCTGCCTCGTTCTCTGACTTCCGCTGGCTTCCCTTTAAGGGAAATGAGCAGTGATGCCATTTGGGGTGACTTCTGTACCCCAAGGTAGTAGCCATCACTTCTGGACATTGTCTAGTTATTTTCCAAGGAATAAAGGAGGAAGGATCATAGAATCATTGGATCTTAAACCTGAAAATGGCGACAGATGCCCTGAGCTCACGTGGAGGCCTTGGTGCTCACCGTGTGACCGTGGGCCATTCCCCAAGTCTTCTGGCCCCCACTCTGCCCTCACACACATCAGGGATAAGAAAACCTGCCTGGTGTGACCTCACTGCACAGGTGAGGGGCTCAGTGAGATGATTGGTAAGTGCAACTTTCTAGATAGTAGATCAAGCCCTTCATTATACAGATGAGGAAACTGAGGCCAGGAGAGTTAAGTACAATAACTTGCCCAAATCCATTCCTACAACAGGAGACTGGAGATGGGGCAAATTTCAGGCCAGAATCCAAGTACAGTAAAGAACAAGTCAAGAAAAGAGAAATGCGCAGAACAGAGACAGGAAATTTGGTGGGAAAGAGAAGTGAACAAAGCACGTGAGAGTGACAGCGCCCACGGGTCAAGGCTGGGCACAGGTGGGCGAGGACGAGGGGGCAGTGAGAACGTAAGCGCAGAGGCAGGTGAGCACAGAGGGGGCCGCCGGCCGCGTGGCAGGGGGGCCACAAGAACAGGAGGCAGGAGGAAGAGGGCAGATGGATAGCCCGGAGGAAACGGAGGGGCAGCCTGACCCCTCAGCGCTCCCCTCCCTTCCCAGCCATCAGCCGACGCAGCCGGGGCCGGGGGGGCCTCTCGGTGAATCGGTCACCTTAGCCCCTTTATGGAAGCAGAGAGATTAGAAAGGAAAACATAAAGCCTGGACCTAAGAGGAAGGTGGGGCCCCCCGCCAGAGGGGGCATTTGAATTGGGTCTAAGAGGTGACTGAAAAAGGCTGATGGACAGAGAGTCGGCGCCGCGCTCTTCCCTGCAGCAGCGTTTGGCTGCCTCAGTGTTACACGGGGGCTCAGAAGGCAGGGGAAGGGGCAGCGAGGTTTCGGGATAGAACCACTCTGGTCTCTAGCAGAGGCGTGCCCAGCCTGGCTCGAGCGCTCAGAACTTCTCCCTGGGCGCTGCCCACAGGAGCGAGACCCTGTGGCACCTGCTCTGCTGCCCAGCCCCCCGCACCCAGCAGAACCTGTCTGCTCTGACCTGGCCTCCCCGCGCGGGAGCTGCGCGCCTTCCTCCCTTCTGCACTCCTACCCTCCTTCCTCTGGCAGCAGAGCACACCCCACCGCGTGCTGCGGCCTCCTCCTCTCGCGTCTCCTGTGCTTCATTTGCTTGTTTTCGCTCCTTCCTCAGAACTCCATCTCTCTTTCCTTCCTCTGGACCCCCGATGAGCCTTTCCCAATTTTTAAGGTCCTTATGCCCTATGGTTCAGATCCCAAACCTGTGCTCCTTCCTGTTAGGGTGTGAATTTGTATGCAGGTGGAGAAAGATTTCTCAACACAAAGATTAGGATCTTAAGAAGTAAAACGTTTATTTTACTTTCTCAGAAAAGCAAGACAGCGAGAGAGAGAAAGAGAGAAAGAAGGAAAATGACAGGGCGCTGCAAGAAGGTAGGGGAAAGCACTGGCAGCTGAGGAAAAGTGGCTCAGGCTTGTAAGGGTAAAAAAATGGCTTTTTCCCCCTTTGCTGCAGACTGAGAAGAGGAGCAGCTGTGTCTGCTTTTCCACATTTTTTCTTTTCTCTGTGAGGCTGGTTTTATCGGCGTCTTGGAATCTTGTTCTGGTGAGAGCTGGGAGGAAGGTCAGGCACTAGCAATGGGTTGAGCACCCACAGAGTGCCGGGCACCCCCTGTGAGGGAGACGTACACATACAGATACAAGCAAACTAATTTCCCTTCCTGTTTACAAAAATTGTATTTTACATAAGCTGTTTAGAAGGAAGTGAAAGGACAGCCTTGCTAATAAAGTAGCTAACAGAGGAAGATAAACTATCAAACAGAAAATAAGAGGAATAAACTCACAGCATATAATTGCCCCTTTGAAGAGAAAACTTATAACACAACTGCCTTTTTGTTTGATCAACCACCTGGGACGCAACTCATTGTCTTTAAGATTAAAATTGTTTTGAGAGTTTCATTTTCACAGCCTTGAAGAGCCCTAAGCAGAGAGCAGGGGTGCAAGCTCCCTTCCAGCTCTCACCAGAACCAGATTCCAAGGACTCTGATAAAGCCAGCCACACAGAAAAGAAAAAGCCAACACAGTCTCTCCACAGCTGCTCTTGTCAGTCTGCAGCAAAGGAGGAAAAAAAGCCCCTTTAACACCCAAGCCACTTTTCCTCAGCTGTCAGTACCTCCCCTTCCCTGGCCAGCTCACTCTCCCCACCTCTGCACCTCTGTCCCTGCAGGAGGTGCTGACACGGGGATTTACCATTTGTCCCGCTTGGTCTTTCCTCACACTTGGTTCTTTATGACCCTGTGCCCCTCTAAGGTCCTACAAGGCAGAACCAGGGCCATTCACCCAGGATGCACAGAAATGCATGCAGTGAGCATTTTTAAGCTGAACATACGCAAAGACACAAGGCGTCCATACAGGGACCTCAGTGTGTCCAGCTCAAAATCTCCGGTGTGGTGCTTGAGGAGGGATTTGTTTGATGTAGATGAAAAGGCCCAGGAGGCAGAGATGTGGGCTCTAGTCCCAACCCTACAGCTAGTCAGCTGTGTCATATGTAGTTCACCTCCTTTGGGCCTCAATTTATTTACTAATGAAATACAGGAGTTAAATGAGCGAAGTGGTTCTCAACCCTAGCTACATATTAAAATCACCAGGAGATTTAAAAAAATATTGATGCCTGGGGTCTACCCCCACCTGCACCCCCACCCTGGACTCTCACATGGTCTTGTGTGAGTTCAGGGCACCAGGACTTTTTAAAAAACTCCCAGGTGATTCTCAAGGCAGCCAGGATTGAGAGATACGAGACTAGTGAATTTCCAAGGTCCCTTCCGCCTCTAAAATGCTGTGATTCTAATATCCACTTTGAGCCAGCCTGGGATTTAATATTGAAGTTACTTTTGGATAAAGCTCTGCCAAGCCACTGCCTTCTCTTCCTTAATAAGCAGTTGCTGTCCTGGGTGTCACCCAGGCAGAGAATGACAAGCCTGGAAGGGCCCCCAGAGATCATCTGAAAGGGATTTTCAAAATCTCTTTAGCTTCAGAATACTTTGTCCAAATCGAATCTTTACTGGAAGCCTATTTTATAAAACAAAAAAAGCAGAACAGCTCCATGGTTGGGGGTGGGGAATCTATAACACTTTCCTGACCTTCCAGCCCTGAATATGGAGGCTACCTCCCAGGGCCCACAGGCTCTGAGACCAGAAATGCTGAGTTTGGCTATTCCTGTGGACAAAAATAACACTGAATCCTACTTTAATTTAACAAAAATTAATTCCAGAGTGATTATATGTTTAAATGAGAAAAAAATGAAACAAGAAAAAATTCAGAAGGAAACTTAGGAATATAGCTTATGTGCTGGGGAGATTTTTAAAACAAAACAGGAAACTGAAAAGCCATTAGGAAAAAGATAAACATGTCTAACTACATAAAATGACAACATCTTGTATGGGAAAAGATACCCTAATAAGTCAAGAGACAAATGAGAGCCTGGGAAAATATATTTGCAACACATGTGCCAGAAGGCAAGTTAATACCCTACATTGAGCTCCAGCAAATTCATAATGCAAAGACAAACCCAGCAGAAAAAATAGGCTACAGGTATGAACAGCAGTTGACAGAAGAAATCCAAAGAAACAAAAAATACATGGGAAGATGCTCTACCTTACTAATCAGCAGGAAAATGCAAATTAAAGTAACAGTGAGATGCCATTTCTTATCTGTCAAACTGGTAAACATTAAAAAGACTGCTAACTACAAGTGCTGGTGAGGGTGTGGGGAGAGGGGTGCCCACATCTGTCACCTGTGTAGATGTGAATTTTTACAGCTGTTTTTGGGAATTGAAAAGAACATGTCTTTTGATCCAGCAAGCCCACCTCTGGGGTTTTACACTTGCAGAAATGCAAGTACCTGTTCATGGAGGTATGAGAGGGACAAGTGGAAACAACCTGACCATCACTCAGGGAGTGGTTGAATTAGTTGTGAGAACTTCATCCACACCATGGAATTACGCACCTATTGCAAGGAATCAGCTAGCACTGTCCTTCAGCCTGGATGGGCTTCCACAATATATGGTCATGTGAGAAAAGCAAGTTGCAGGGAAATATATATAGCATGGTCCCAATTTTATAAAATAAACAATGACCCCTCTCCCCCAAATGCAGATTCTATCCGTGTGCACTGTGTATCTATGTGAGTGCTGACTAAGCTGCCGACATTGGCTACCTCAGCAGGACCAGAGTGGGAAAAACAGGGTGGAGGCCGGAAAAGGAAAAGGAAAAGGAAAAGGAAAAGGAAAAGGAAAGCAAAACTTGGTGTCGTGTTAACTGGAAATGTCGATATAAATTCCCATTTATGATATGACTGTAAAAACTTCTGAATATATACCTGGACAAGAACTAGAAAGTGTCAGAAACCAACACAAATACTAATGTCATTTCAAGATAGATCACGGAAGATTTTTATCTTGGATTTTTGTTAATTTAAGAGATTATTGATTATGGAGGATATATAATTTATAGATCATAAATTAATAATTAATGCAATGAATGTAAATTTTTGAAAGGGCAATAAAATAATTGAGTCTAACACCCTCCCCCCCTTTTTACACATGAGAACAATGAGGCTGAGTGGAGAAGTGATTTGTCTACAGTTGCTCCCTGGGCAAAATCCCAGGCCAGTATTCCAGCCCCGGGTACCTGGGGCAAATCAAAGTCTTCAGAAAACTTTCTAGAACCTAAACACCTGATAACACCCCAGGCTTCCCGGCCTGAAGAAAGGGGGAGGATGGAAGGAGGAGACAGAAGCAGGAACCAGAAGGGCTCAGGGCCCAAACAATGGCCGATGACCCAGGTGTGTAGCTAAAGTGGACAGTCTATACCCCCAGCTCTGGGCTGCCAGCTGCATCTGTGCCCCAGGAGGTTTGGAATTTCTGATAAAAGCCAGCAAGGGCATAGGCAAAGAGGCATGGTTTGTCCACCACCCATGGTGCTGGCGTTTCAGAAAGAAGAGCCCACTGAGATAGTCACAGGCTGGCTCTCCTCTGGTCCTGCCTCTGTGTCCCAGAGGCTTCCTCCCAGGGCTGGGAGCCACTCCTCTGTCCAGGCACTGCGGGCAGCTCCTGAAGGTCCTCCCAGGTCCCCAGACTCGGCTGCATTGGCACATGTTCCCAAGTCCTCCTGCACCTCCATCTCAGGCTGGAGGTGCTGTGGGGTTGCAGCCTCTCTTGGGGCTTCTGCCAGCGGGGTCCCTGGGGACAGTCCAGCTGAAAGGTGAGGCTTGCCTTCCAGGTCAGCCCCTGAGCTCCTCCATCCAGCCCCTGCCCCGTGGGCCTCCTTAGCTGGGCCAGGGCCTCCTGTAGAACCCTTCTCGCCTTCTCTTGGGTTTAGCTCATGCTGAATTGTAAGTTCTGCTCTCCCTGCCACTGACCAGCCTGGCCACCTCCCCTGCCCAAGGTCATGGTCCAAGCCCTCTGACCCGGGCAGGTCTTAGCTTAAGTTGGCTGAGTGTCACTTTCTGCCTCCCAGACTTCCCTTCCCTGTACCCCAAAGGAGAATCCAAACAAAGGGACCCAAATAATTCATTCCCACTAGAAATACCACTGGAGCTGTGATGAGAAGGGCACGGCCCCTCTGTGGTGTCCCCTCCTGGACCCATAACCCCCATCTAACCATGAAAACAACAGACAGACCTCAAGTGGGTGACCCCACAAAACACCTGCCCAATACTCCTCAAAACCGTCAGGGTCACGAACATCAAAAAGAGACAGAAATTATCACAGACCAGAGGACACTGAGGAGACATGTGGGACCCTGGGACAGAGAGAGGGCATGAGTGGAAACACTAGTGACATAGGAATAAAGTCTGGAGTTTAGTTGAGATAGATAGATGATAAATTTGGGGAAGGAAAATACCAATAATTGTAACTTAGCACTATATAGTGTGTACTATGTGCCATGTATGATTTTAAGCACTTTCTGTGTGTTAACTTATTAATTCTCACAAAACCTCAACATGCGATAAAACTTCCTCATCACTCTACAGATGAGAAAATTGAGGCACAGTGAGTTTGTGAGCCACCAAGGAAATATCATGCATTCGCATACATTACCCCTCTTCTTATGACAGCTCTTCCTGGGGTGTTATCGACCCCTTTTTGACAAATGAGAAAGCTAAGGCTCAGAGAAGGTAAGTGACTTGCCCGAGGTCACACAGCTAGTTAGTAGCAGAGCCTAAACCCCAGGCAGGCTGGTTTCCAGCATCATGTCCAGTACTTCTCTTCAAAAGGCCTTTGGCCAGTGGGCATTCGTGTGCTCATTCACCAAGCTGGGGCTGGGAGGCCGCGGTGCCTAGCACAGTGCCTGGCAGAGTGCTGGCACTCAGGGCGCGAGTACACAGAGCAGCATCACTGTAGTCCCTGCCCGAGGGAGCCCACGGGCTAAGAGCACATCCTGCTTAACAAAGGCCAAGGGTCCTGTTTGGTGGAAGCTGGAGAGGAAGCCATAGGGGAATGTGGGCAGAGGGGTCACTGTCCAGTTCCTCCTCCTCTGACACTGTCCTCAAGCCTCTTCCTGGGTCCCTGGTCTTCAGGCTCCAGCCTCGCTCTCTTTCCACCCTCCCCAGAGCACTGCCAGCACGGCAGATGACCAGTGGGCACTAGAGGCTGGGAAGTCAAGCAGGGGACAGGAGGGAGGGGGGTCCTTGGGGTGGCACAAACCCAAGGCTGTTGCCAGGATGTCCCATCTCACACTGTGTCCACGTGTGAAGCAGGGGCCATGGGCACAAGCTGCTCTGTCCACAGAACCCAGAATAAGGCTTTGTCCCCTCAGGAGAGCCAGCCTGAGGTCTCGCTGTGCCCCACCCGAGCCAAGCTTTTGGGGGCCATGCCAGGTGCACCAGCTCTCCACAAATGGACCACAAGCCCTGTGTGTGCATTCAACTCCCTCAGCTCTCAAAGCCTCTGTTTTCTTACCGGTAAAAGTACGATAACAGCAGCTTCTGCACCTTGCAGTGCTTTTAGGGAACAAATACACTGGGGAATGGAAAGGCACGTCACAAAGGTAAAGGCCACACAAAAGCCTTTTCTTCTTCCACTTCCCTTATCCAGCCCTTTCATTTCATCAGTCCAAATGACAGAAAGAAAGGAAGACTTTTCCTCCCCCAGTGATACTTCCTGCATCCTTAAAGTCCATCAGTGCTGCATTTTGTGAGCACCAGAAGGCAGAAATGTCCCCTCAGTATAGCAAGAACCAGCGGCTCCCTGGAGGCCTCCACACTCGACACCCGCAGCTCTCTGTACCTGATTCATCACACCAGGGCAGATGGTGACAGGCAACGCTCCGCATCCCCATTTCACGGTGAGGGAAACTGAGGCCTGGTGCAGAGCAAGACAGGGTCCCAATAGGTCGAGTGAATCCCTAAGATGCCGGGCCTTTATGCAGAGTGCCTAGGAGCTGGGCCTCGCTGCTCCGCGTTGCTCCTGGAGAAGTAAAGAGATGAGAAAGGGCTCCACGGTCCTGAGTGCAATCACTGCACTTTGGGTCAGGGTTGGGGGGACCCTTCGAAGTGCATCAGGAATGTGAGCAGGCCCTGGAGTCACACAGCCCCCAGCCCACCCTACAGCATGAGCCTGGCAGGGGCTTTCTCAGGGCCTCCATGTCACACAAGTCCGGGGGCATTGTTCGCACTGTAGACTGTGGGGTTCACAGCCCCAGGCTGTGGCCCTAGGAGTTCTGGGGTAGAGGGGACCCAAGGAGATTGGCAATAGAGGGGACCCCTCTGAAAAGAACATGACTCATTCTCTGTCCTTGGCTCTTGGATTTGCGAATGAGGGAAGGTGGTGGTGTCCAGGCCCAGAGCTTTTTCTTGGACTCTTAATTCCAGGGCCAGTGGCTTGAGGCAGAATTCAGTCCTCTCTGACTTTAGCGATCCCACATCCCCAGATTGATGAGAATTGATGGGGGAGCCGGGGCGTGCATGGATGCGGTGAAGCCTAGATGCGAGGCAGCGCACGGGCCCAGCACGAGGAGTTTTACGCACTGGGTGTCCCTGGTCATGCTGTGAGGCTGGGCTGGGAAGGAGCTGAGAGCACGCAGCATGGCACGGGAGCAGAGCAGGCCCAGCGAGTTCCAAGGCATCACCTGAGCAAGATGGGAATCAAGGGCTGCAAAGAAGGCAGCGTGGACCTGGAGGAGGAGGGGAAGCCAAGGCTCAGCCAGAAAAGGACCCTGTTTCTTACATAACCAGGAAGCTGAGCAAGGGGTGCTGCTAGAGCAGAACAGAGCAGAAGGCCAGCTGGATTCTCACTATAAGGCCAGAGGAGAAAAAAGAATGACTCATAGCAAAAGTATGATCAGAAGACCCTCTGTGCCATCTCTTCCTCCTACTTCAGCAGGCCCGGTAGAAAACTGATGCAGCAGGGAGCCCCCCCAGGCTCCCCAGGAGAAATGCCAGGGAGAGGACTGCTGGTTCTATGCTGCTCCTCCTCGCCTCACCCTGTCCCTGGAGATCTCTCCCTGCCTGCTAGCTCCACCGTAGAGAGATGCACAATGAGGCCATAGGCAGAGAGCAGGCTGGGGCCAAACACGGAGTCAGCAATGATGATTCCTTCCTGAGGTTCTGTGGGCAAAACCATGGGGAAAGAAATGGGTGGTCCAGAAGGTATTCAGCCACCCAAGGTGGCCGTGATGTCACAGCCAAGGGACGAGAGCTGCAGGGAGGAGGTGAGGCAGGCATGTCTGTGGTCTCTAAGTCTCTGGGTCCCCAGGCTTGGGGAGCAGGGGAAAAGCTGGACAAAGTGAGGAGTTGCTCTTAGTGCCTGGTACAACCTTCTAAATCGACTTCCAAAAACTTCCACTCTCCTCCACCGCGCTGCTTATTTCCTGCTTTTGCTCTGCCCCCTTGGGAAGCAACAGCAGGACAGGCGAGGGGAAAGATGAGGACATCACGGTTCCTCTCTGGGACTGACGTGCGAGGCTGGATGGGAGTCCAGCTGCTCCCTAGATCCCTGCGTTCCCAGCAGCAACCTCTGGGCAGGAGGGTTTGGGCTCCCTAGGCCACTTTGGGGGCCACGGCAAAGGCTTGCTCGAGAAAAATAATCTTTGCTTAACTCTTCTTGCTCACACAGTTCCCTGAAGAGACACAAAGAAAGCAGGGTGCAGTGGGAGAAAAGGGAGATGCCAGATGCCATGAGCAGAGGAAGCAGGTGAAGGATCATGATTATCAGAAGGTGTGCCCCCCAGGGCACAGGACTGGAGCGGTTCTCTCCCCCTATCTGGGGAAAAGATCACATAGTACCTTGGAAGCATGTAGCCTTTTGCTGAGCCATGGGCACCGAGAGAACCGACTTTCTGCATTTTATGCAAGATGAGGAAAGAAAACTGTGAAACTGAGGGAAGGGCACATGGGTTGTGGAGGGAACTGGGGTGGAAAACTGCACCTTCTTGGGTATTGAATCAAATGTCGTAGGTCTGACAAGCCAGACCATCCTAGACCTTCACCCCTAAGATCCTGTGTTTCTGGTCACACCTGCCCTGTGAGCTAACACACCCTGACTCAACTTCTCTAATTACAGCAGATGGAAGAAGAAAATGAATTTTTAAGGAATACAGCAAATCTTCACAAGTATCCCCCAGATTTAAAGCACACTTGAGCCTGAATGAAGACGAGGCTCTTGGCTCTTCTCCACCTCCTCTGCCCCTCCCCTGCCCCCCTCCTTTAACAACACCACTGTCAAGGCCAGGTGCTGCGCGGGCACTGATTTCCCCTGAGCTGTGCTTCCATTCAGTTCTCCCATCACCTGTCTAGTCAGAGAAAGGAAGCTGACATGGCCACGGCCTTCCCAACACAGAGGAGGGGATACTCCAGCCCCTTTCGTCTCTTCTTCCCACATTCCTAGTTCGTGGACCTCTTGAGGGAAGAAAGAGCTTGAGGCCCTAGGTCCCGGGGGGTTAACATTTCTGTCAGGACCCAACACAAGATTCCAGGTACCACCCAATCACCAAGGGGAAATTGGGCTTGGAGTCCTTCGCCACAGCAGAGACAGCCACAGCAGGCCTTGCACCCAAATACCGACTCCGTTTGCCAACTGTCTCCCTCATCATTGCTCCTTTTCCACAATGGCAAACCACCCTGCACAGAAGCCCTCCTTGAATCCGAGAAGAAAGCTATAACCAGCCTGAGTCCTTGAGCTACCACTGAGTCCTCCACGGGTTTGATGGGTGGTCTCCTTGCACGCCTTTGGCTCTGTGGGGCGTCGGAAGAAAGGTGCCCACTCAGGTCAGAGCAGAGTAGGCTTCCCCAGATGAGCCGCTCCTGGCTTTGACTCCCCTGCACCAGTTAAAGAGCCAGCTCATTCCTCTGGGAAATACTTTATCTCCCTCTGTCTCCAGCTCCCCTGGCTTCTCACATCACTCCTGCCTTGCAGCTTTATCCTCTGCCTCCTGAATTCACCTCTACCGCAATCCTAGGCGCCTGGACCGCAGCCCTTTCAAGGCTCTGAACATGCCTCTGCCAAGCCTCCATCTTTTTAATATCTCACACCCCATTCAGATAAGTTTACTACCCAAATTCCTTTCCAATTTTTTTCTACTAAAAAAAATATCCTTCAATATTTCTTTTTTCTTCAGTTTAATCTTCACCCCAACTTCCTCCCAATCTAGTCTCCTCTAAACCCTGCTGGTTCCCAATACCTCTAATCACTTAAGGCCCATTTCTTTCCTCCTTTGCCCGCAGTGATGGCCTGGATATTCCCTTTCGCTCCAACATTCCCCAGAACCTTCTCAAACACTGGTATCATTCTCTGCTTCCCCCCAAATCTCCCCGACACGTTCTGCCCCCAGGCATCTTCTCACCCCTTCACTCCACATTCCCCCGGCCCTTCAGACTCCTGCGTGCACCCCACTTCCCCCTGTGTCCTCCTTGCACCCCTTGCTTCCCTTCCTTCCGCCCCAAATCCCCCCTCCTCTTCCTCACCCGCTCAGCTGTCGCGCTCAGGACGCCCTCGCCGAGGACGGAGGGGAATCTGTGCTGCAGGAGGGCTCCGGCAGCGCGACAACTCGGGGCACGCTCCTTCTCCTTGTCGGGGATGGCCCCCTGCGGCCCGATGGGGCGACCGCGCGCGTGAGCCCTGCCGGCCGCCGGGCTGCGCCGGGAGCTGTCCGTGGTGCTGAAGCGGCGAGTGGGCGCCGTGCGGCCCGCCCGCCCGCCGTCCTCTTGGCTTCCCGCGGAGGCGCCGGTTCCCGCGGGGCAGAGAGAGGAGGGGCCAGAGCGGGTGCGCGCCGGGCCGGGGCGCGGAGCAGACGAGGGGACCCGAACGGATGGGGCATCTGACTGGCCAGACAGGAAAGGCGGCGCCGGGGAAACAGCAGTTCTGGAGAGGGAGGTGGGTCCGGTGGGAGAAGCAGCAAGTAGGAAGGAGGAAAAGAAGGGGGCGAAGCCAGCGGGAGAGGAAGCAGCAAAAGGGAGAGGAGGAGCAAGGGAGGGGAAACGTGTGAAAGGAGAGGAGGACATGCGACCCGAGAGGGCCACGAACTCTTCCTCCTAGTCCAGCCATTCGGGCGTCCCACGTGGAGACCTTCTGAGGAGGGGCCGCGCTTGCCTCTTCACCAGCCGCCCCTCCCGCTGGGGAACGCCTGGCGCCGAAGGGCCGTGGGACGGTGGGGACCCTACGGAACACCTGGTCCCGCTCCTTCCTTCAGCCTTGAGGAAAGTTAAGGGGTGAAGGCTGTTCGTGCCGGGTGTTCTCTGGGAGTGAGACCTCAGGACAGTTCGGGGCTCTCTGATAGGGACACAAAGTAAATAAGCCAGGCCCTCTGTGGCATGGGCTTGCACTGCAGAAACTCCTGAATAGATCATTCTGTTTGACAAGCGCTTATGAAATGCAGGCTATTTCCACACACCGGGCGAGATGGTGGCAAGATAAGGTTGACGGGGATGGAATTCTTGGCTTCTTGAAGCTTATGAGTAAGTGGGTGAAATCGGCAATAAATAATTAATTTTGATATATGGTGATGGTGGTAAGTGACGAGACAGAGGTATGCCCAGAGTGCCACAGGAGCCAACAACTCCTATGGAGAGCCTAGAAGGCTTCCTGGAGGAAGAGACCCCTGAGGTGGGAAGGGTTTCCTGGGACAGAAGGGCAGCATGCGCAAAAGCTCAGAGACATGAATCACTGTGGACAATCATTCATTCATTTCTACAATAATTATACGTAAAACACCCACTAAGTGCAATGTAATGTACTGGGATCTATGCAGGCTGCAGCTAGCATACATGACAAGTTACAGATTCTATAATCAAGTTGATTCCAATCTAGTAAAGCAGATATGGTAGGCACATGAATAAGTAAAGTAAAAGTGAAGATTTCTGTAAACACTCTTCAAGCCAAGTGCCATAGGAGTCCAGGGGAGGGAGAGGTTTCATTTGACTGGTTAAGGCCATGAAGCTTGGGAAGGATTTCGACAGGTAGACAGAACAGGGGCCAGAGTTGGGAAGATACATCAGACAGCAGAAAAGACTAAAAAATGGAAATAGAGCCCTGTGCTTTACTCTAATTTGGCAGGAAAATGACCTTTTTCTTTTCCCAAAAAGGGGTGGGGCAGGAAGGAGGCAGGGCCACGGGTGCCCTTGGCGTGTTTGTTGTTGTGCTGTTCCATTCTTCACTCAGGTGGCCATCGGGCCCCCTGTCCACCCCCGTTCCTGCAGAGGAGGCGTATCTGCGGACTGCATGTGCCCAGTGAGCTGGGCCGCCCACGGCGTCCGCTGCCAGATCTGAGTGACTTCACGGGCAGGCGTCTGTGTGTGCACGTGTGTGGGTTCCCCTGCACTGGCGACGTGTTTTAGTTTTTCTTTTCTCCCCATTTGTCTTCCCAGCAACCTTCTTTCTTAAGGAATGACGGAAGGGAGCACATCCACAGCTAAGCCCGCAGCTGGGGGAACAGGGCACCCGGGAGGACACTCTCACAGTGACCAGCATTCCAGCTCAAGACTGGAGGCTGGGGGGAGGAATAGGGCACAGAAAAACGCAGACACTTTTCTTCTGACTTTTCTTCGCTTGCCTAGTTGATTTGTCGTCTACGAATCGGGTGTTTGTAGAGACCAATACCATAAGTCTGCAGTCCCCAACCCCAGGCCTCAGCCCAGTACTGGTCTGTGGCCTGTTAGCAACAGGGCTGTGTATCACCACCTGAGCTTTGCCTCCTTCACTGCACCCGCCCCCATCCGTGCCCCCCAACCCCCATTTGTGGAAAAATTATCCTCCATGAAACTTAGGAACCAGGCCACACAGCATGAGGCAAGCGGCAGGTGAGCGAGTGGAACTTCATCTGTATTTACAGCCGCTCTCCATCGCTCGCCTGAGCTCTGGCCCCCTACCCGCTTCACCCCCCCACCATGCATCTTCCATGAAACCAGTTTCCAGTGGCAAAAAAGTTAGGGACCGCTGCTATAAGTGAAACAGCCTGCAGCATAATTATCGATGGAGCTGTTTACAATGCAGATTTCTAGGCCCTATATCAATCCTGCTGAATTGGAATCACTAGGAAGGTGTCCAAGTGTTTTCATTTTTAACTGTTTTTTCTTTTATTTAAAAACCACCTTATTGACTTATAATTTACATGCAATAATATGCACCTATTTCGAGAGCACAGTTCAACAAATTTTGACAAATATATATCAACATGTAGTCACCACTACAATCAAAATTTCCATCATTGCAAAAAGTAACCTCATGCCCCTTTGCAGTGAATTCCTCTCATCCTCAGCCCTAGTTAACCACTGATCTGCTTCCTGTCCATACATGTTCATTGTGCCTGTTCTAGAATTTCATATACATGGAAACCATACAGTAGATACTCTTTTGTGCTTTTCTGTTTTGCTCAGCATGATGCTTCTGAGGTCCGTCCATTCTGTTATAGGGATCACTAGTCAGTTCCTTTTATTTCTACATAGTATTCACAATAGATGTTCCATAATTTGTTCATCTATTCACCTGTTGATAGACATTTTGGTTGTTTCCAGGATCTGGTTATTTTGAATGAAGCTGCTATGCTCATTAATGGAGAAGTCTTTATGTGGACATGTTTTCATATGTTGCGTATGTTTTATCAAGAGTAAAAATCTAGAATTGAAATTGCTAGATCATAAAAAGTACATATTTACCTTAATAAGAAACTGCCAAAATGTTTTCTGCAATCATTGTACTACTTTTTATTCTCACCTGCGACGTGTGAGAGGCTCGGGTGTTTTGCATCCTTGCTGCAGTTTGGCATTGTCACCCCTTTTGATTGAACCTATTTGAGTGGTGAGTTGTAGCACATCAATATGATTTTGATAAGTATTTCCCTGACGACTAGTGCTGTTAAGCACCTTCTCATGTGCTTACTGGCCATTCGTATGTCTTCTTTGCCCACTGTTTCTATTGAATTGTTTGTCTCCTTGTCGTTAAGTTGTGAGGATTCTTCACATAGTCTGGAAAGCAGTCTTTGTCCGATGCAAGTATTTCTTTGCATAACTATCTCTTCTCTGGTGCTCTGCCTTCTAAATCCCAGACTCTGCTCTCAGTGTCCACAGCTCAGAGAGACCATCCTGCCCTGCTGCGGGCTGGGAGCCATGGCCAGAGACCAGGACTCTGAACAGGCCCAGCAGCCTGTGGCTCTGGCCTTGGCTGAGCTGCTCCTTTCCCTGTGTCCTCAGGACGGGTCCCAGAGGAGGTCTGTTAATGAGGGGGTGGGGATGATGAAGGCAGTGAGCTGTGAAGCTTCATCCACACTTAGGCCATGTCTTAGCACTTGGGCTACAAGGCGTCACATGCTGTATGGGCACAGTGCGGTGAATGATTGACAATTGAGACTCATCAGCTACTCCACCCCCTCACTCCCTGTCCCTCACTTTCACTCTGAACTACTAGAGGAAGACTCTGTCCCCAAGACAGGCAATCCCAGCTGGTGGCACCTCTCGGAAATTTGGGTTGAATCTCCACGGAAATGGAGGAGGGGAGTCTTTCATTTTTATCAAAACCGAACGAACACTATATCTGATATCAAGTGATGACCCTTCATCATTCATTTAGCACATGTTTATTGAGCATCTACTATGTGGCAGTGTGTTAGGCAGGGCCACCATCACAAACATGTTGCCTGTGTAGTCACACAGCATCCTGCCCTCAGAAGGGTCCTGCATCTGGTTTAATACTCTGCTGTCACTGTCTTGACATTATTAATTACTTTATCCTTATATTTGTGTTTTGTAAGTGAAGTCCAGTGGGACAATGTTGTGTATACACGAGCAGAGGAGATAAGTGTGATGTGAGTGTCCACAACTCCTTGCCACGCCGTTCACATATTGCCTTCCCGATGCCCCATGGGGACAGACCTGTGGAGGACCCACACTGTGGGGAGTTTGGGGGGACTCACAGCGAGTACAGGTGAGGGTGTCTGGTCTGTGACGGAGTGAGCGGGGCCAACGATGGACCAGAGAGGTCACATGTTCCACTCCAACCAGGACTTGCTTGTACGCAGAAAGAAGGCCATGACATTTGAAGAGATACAAATGACCGAGGACCCCATCAAATGCTTTTCTTTACTGGAGTTGCTTTCCTGAATTAGCAACTTATGTTGAAATGATGACACAGAAGGCAAGGGAGAGAGTGTGCAGCCAATACCACCCTGGGTGTGCCCGATCCCGTGTGATCCCGGGAGCTAAGCATGCTCCTGTCACTTTGCTGGTCTTTGTCTTTCCAGTCCCCTCTTTGCCCACAGCGACCCTATGTGACAACACACCTCTGAACAACCTCAGCCTTCTCTCCAGTCAGAGCGCATCCCACATTCCTCTTTGTTCCCACAGTGCATCTGCATGCGCCTCTCTTCTGTAATTTTCATTCTGCTTGAATAAAGGTTAATTCAAATGTCAGTTTCTCTCAGCCGCCTTGAGTGTTGGGCGTGTATCTAATCCAGGTTTGTTTTTGTCTGCAACTAACACGAGGCCTGATACACTGGAGTCACTAGGGAAGTGCTTCGTCTTTTTCTTTTGTTTTTAGAGACAGAGTATCGCTTTGTTGCCCAGGCTGGAATGCAGTGGCTGGATCACAGCTCATTGCAGCCTTCAATTCCCGGACCCAAGTGATCTCCTTGCCTCATTAGCTGGGGCTACAGGCACATGCCACCGTGACAAGCTAATTTTTAAATTTTTTGTAGAGATGGGGCCTCACTATGTTGCTCAGGCTGGTCTCCAACTCCTGGTCTCAAGCAATCCTCCCACCTTGGCTTCCCAAAATGCTGGGATTACAGGCATGAGCCACCACATCTGGCTGGGAAGTGTTCTGCAGTTGAGCCGAATCCTCACAGAGCCCTAGGAGGTGGATATTATTATTTTGATTTTGCACATAAGAAATGTGAGGCTCAGAGAAGTTAGGTGATTTTCCCAAGGTCACACAGATAGTTTAGCAGTGGAACAGAACAGGTCAATTGATCGTCCCACACTGCAGTCCTGACCTCTGAAGGTGCCCTGGTCTGGGACGCGTGGATCCCAATACAGACTCCCCTGTCACTGGCCTGGCCAGAGAGAGAGATCTGAGTGTAACGGCAAAAACCAGAGTCACAGCTGTCCAAGGAAACACCGAGAGGTACACGAGGATGCAGAGAGGTCAGGTTTATTAATTGTTAACGCCGGCCGGCCCAGAGGAGTTTTTTCCAAAGTCTGAGCACCCCTGGTCAGGGGAACTTGTCTTTTATAATTTAAAACAAGGGGGAAGGGTACAGAGCGGTGCATACAGATAAGAGAGTTGCAGGGAGGGGGCTGGTGCAGGAACATAAACTGGGTCACTAATTATCTTTCTGGCAACAGCTGTGGCCTTCAAGCATTCCTGGGACTAGGAGGGTAGCAAGCAGTCCTACAGAAGCAGATTAAGCAACCTAACATAAACAGGGCTATAGCTTCTCCTTTCAAGGTAGAAGGTTTTCAGTGAGTTTTATTATTTTCCATCTCATTCCCCCCTTTTTAATACTCAGACTGAATCTTCACCTGAGTAATTATTGTTTTCATATTGTGGTACCGGTTCGTATGGGTGGTGTAGCACCATCTGTAGCTTTATTCTTTCTATTTGCCCAGATATTAGGGAGGTCGGGTATTTGAGTATGTACGGGGCTATGGTTAGTAAAAGTATGAGTCCTAGTAGGGGCCCGAGCAGGGGCGTAACCCAGGGGGCCCAATCCTGGAACGGGCCCCACCATGAGGATTGGCTTTTTCTTTCTTTTATCCGGTTCTGGATCCTAGCTGCTTGTAGTTGGCTTAAACTCTCTTGTACTATCCCAGATCAGTTGGCATAGAAACAACATTGTTCTTTCAGGTACAGGCAGGTTCCTCCCTGGCTTGCTGTTTTTTCCCAAGACACACGAGGCCTTTCCTAGAGTTTGGATAGGCCTCAGAACTGGCAGGGCTGGTTCCTGGATAGTGTTGGTGAGTTTGACGGGGGTGGAATCATTGACCCCAACAGCAGTGTATGTACATGAGGTCACCGGAGTACACAGCCAACAGTCTGCAGCTAGTTGCCGGTTAGTAAGATTAAGGATCTGGTGTGTGGCATTTATCAACTCCTTCAGCCAGATCTGGGGAATTTTTCACCGATACCTGTATTTTTGTGGGCGGGTGGTGTTTTTACCTAATATTTGGACAGAAGTCAGGGGTGTCGGTGGGTTGTGATATTTTACTTGGGGTAGAGGCATCTTGTAAACTTTTACCAACCTTATGACTGTTCCAGGATCTTTGCCTCTACCTTCTACCCTGATGCCAGCTATTCTGTCTGTCCACTTGTTGGGGTTATTGATCCTGAATGTAACGGGGTTACAGGTTCCCAGCCTGCAGTTCATAGGGGCCCCCAGTTTTCTTAAAGGGCTTCCCGATTTACCAGTGTACCCATTGGTGCATCCCCAGTGACGACAGTAAAAATCAGCTGCACTATTACAGTTGTCATCATCATCATCTTTAAGATTTAAGTTATCAGGTGGTTTTAGACAGAGATATTGATGATTGGTAGTATATTCTCTTTCCCAATTTAACCCTCCACAGTTGGTTCTAGAATTGGGATTCATGGTTCTATATACATTAAACTGGATAACAGCTGAAGGGGATTGTTTATCCTAGCTGGTGGAATTAATGATTCCTTCATTTCCCCAAGTGCATCTCACTTGGAATTTCCAGGGCCCCATGGTACTATTTCCTGTTCCACAGGTGACCCAAATTGACAGTATTAATACATAAGTAACAAACAGTACAGTATGGTTACCATGCCCCAGAAGAGTAGAACTATTCTTGTTCTCTGGATCTATGTCCATTTTTTTGATGTTACAGCCCCAAGCCCTATGCCCAAGGTCAGACTCAGTAACCCAATAAGTCCGAGTTCAAACTGTTTGATGTTAATGTCTGACTCAGGCTGACTTACTTATTCTTAGTAGTCTGGAGACTCTCTCTGTTTCATGTCACTGCGGATCTCCGATGCAGACGCAGTTTGAGTGGGTTGTCCCGGTCCGGCTGTGCTACCCACGAGTCCTGCTGGCTCTCCGGACTTGTTCTCTTTGCTCGGGTATGATGAATCCACGGGGCGATTCCTGCAACTTTGACAGCAGTGGGTGTGACTAATACTACAGTAAAGGGCCCTGTCGAGGAGTGTTCTAAGGGGGTTTTCTTCCAATCTTTTACCCACACTAAGTCCCCTGGCTTGTGGGGGTGTACTGGGACTCCCAGGGCTAAGGGGGCTCGTTTTAATATAGTCTGGCTAATCTGCTGTAGCATTTTTGATAGCTGCACAATCTGACCTTTAAATTCATTTTTTCTACCTGCCTAACATCCCCTTTGAGGCCTCTGGTGATGGGGGGGGGTCTCCCATATAAGATCTTGAAGGGAGAGTACCCTGTCAGCCCTGGTGTGTATCTGGCCTTAAGTAGTGTTAGGCTGAGTATGTCTATCCATGATAGGTTTGTCTCCTGACATAGCTTGGCTAGGGTGTTCTTAAGGGTCCGGTTCATATGTTCTACTTTCCCTGAACTTTGTGGCCTGTATGCAGCATGGAGTTTCTATTTAATTCTAAGTGTCCTGTTATTTTGTAAATGCCACCACCCATCGTCAGTCTTTCTGGCCTGCTCTTGTCTTGCCCACTGGTCCTCTTCAGCTGTATAACACGGCCTGTCTGGCCACTCTGGGGCTAGGAGGGTTTTACTAGGGACTAACAGCTCACCCTTAGTTTCTTGTTCCTGGGTTGCTGCTTGTTTAGCTGCTTGGTCTGCCAGACGATTTCCTGTAGCTATTGTAGTTGTTCCTTTCTGGTGTCCTCGGCAATGAATGAATGCCACTTTTCCGGGTTTCCATGCAGCTTCTAACAATTGAAGAATTTCTTCCTGGTTCTTTATTCCTTTACCCCCTGCAGTCAGCAGTTCTCTTTCCTTGTAAATGGCCCCGTGAACATGTATGGTGGCAAAAGCGTATTTGGAATCAGTGTATATATTTACTTTCTTGTCCTTAGCTATTCTGAGGGCTTGGATTAAGGCCCAAAGTTCAGCTCTCTGTGTGGACCACCCATGAGGCAAAGGTCCTGCTAGGATGACTTCACTGGCTGTGGTAACTGTATAACCTGTGAACTGTTTTTTTATTCTGAACATAACTGCTGCCATCCTTGAACAGTTCCAGGTCCGGGGCCGTCAGAGGTGTGTCTGTCAGGTCTGGTTTACTGGTGTAGACCCCTTCCATCACCTCTATACATTCATGAACCGGTGGCCCTGGCTCAACAGGTAGGAGGGTAGCAGGATTCGGGGTCCGCACAGTCTCTAGAGTTACCTGGGGGTTTTCACACAACAATCCCTGGTATTGTGCCAGCCTACTGTTAGAGAGCCACTGATGTCCCATACTATTAAGGAGGTGAAGAACTGTATGTGGTACATGTAGAGAGAGCTTTTGGCCGTATGTGAGTTTATCTGCCTCTTTGACCAGCAGGACTGTGGCTGCCAGTGCTCGTAGGCGGGGGGGGGCCTCCAGAGGCTACCGGGTCCAGTTGTTTAGATAGATAGGCCACAGGCCTCTGCCAGGGTTCCACAGTCTGGGTTAGGACCCCCACTGCAACATGTTGTCTTTCATGTACAAAGAGATTAAAGTTTTTGGTCAGGTCTGGCAGTTTCAGTGTAGGGGCCTTTTGTAGCAGCTCCTTTATGGCTTTGAATGCCTCTTCTCGCTGGTCTGTTTATTCAATTGACTGCCCCTCAGGTGCCCACAAGGCTTCATACAAAGGTCTGGCTATCAATGAGAATCCTGGGATCCAGATTTGACAGAACCCTGGTGCTCCCAGGAATTCTCTAAGTTGTCTCTTACCCTCAGGTCGTGGTATTGTGTAGATAGCATTTTTCTGTTCATGGCCCAGTGCCCGGTGTCCTTGGGATATGTGGAAGCCCAAGTATCTGACACGTTGTTTGTAAATTTGGGCCTTCTTCCAGGATACTTTGCACCCAGAATCTGTGAGCAGTTGGAGTAGGGCTCGAGTGCCTGAGAGACAGTCTCCCTGAGTGGGTGCTGCCAGGAGTAAGTCATCTACATACTGGAGGAGACTGCAGCGGTCTTGTGAGTAAATTGTAAGATCTGAAACTAGTGCTTCCCCAAACAGCGTTGGTGTGCTAAACCTGGGGGGGTTGTCTTCCGCCCATACTGTTGGAAAGTCCTGCCGGAGGTCAGGCGGATCTTGATTTTCTTCTGTCTCTGCAAACAGCTGCCACTCAGCCTCCCGTGGGACAGTGACTGCTAGTATGAGCGGCCTTGTGGGTTTCAGTGTGAGACTTGCTGACCCTTCCTCACGGAAGGTGATCTGGGCCCCTAGCTTGTGCAGGAGATCGCACCCGAGCAGGGGAATGGGGCAGTCTGGGATGTACAGGAACTCGTGTTGTACCTTGTGGCCTCCCATCTGGCAGGTTCATGCTTGGCAAAAGTGGCGGAGGTCTGTAGTTGAGAAGGGTTGATAATACAGGACTGGCTGCCCAGGATGCATGGTGCCATCTTCTGCAGCATAGGGCTGGCTTTGGGCCTCACGGATGGGCATCAGTAGGGCCTGTTCCTGGGTTTGTGTTGAGTGGAGACGGTGAGCCACTGGGGTCCCCGGGTCAGGTTCTGGGGATTGCTGGGGTGGTGAGGCAGATGAGGATGGCGTGTCTGGAGCCGATGGATCGGAGCTCGGGATGGCTGGATTATAGGGTGGTGGCAGTGGTGGCGGCAGTTCTTTTTCTTGTGGCTCTTGGTGGATAGGGGCTGGTGACTCCTTGGGTCCCAGTTTCGTGGGCTTGCGGGCCAGAAAAATCCTACTCTTTCCCTTTCCTGGACAGAACCGGACCCATGGGGGCAAAATCTGGGCTATTTCAAGCCAAGAATTAATATAGGGGAACTGGTCTGGATGGCCTGGGGTCCCTGTAATAACATTCCAGACTGCTCTGACAAGTTGGACATCTAAGGTGCCTGTGTCTGGCCAGTTTATTTTAAAGGGCGGCTACTCTACCTCACATAAGGTGTGCAGGCGACTCGGGGTCATCTGTACCCCATAGTCACCTGAGAAACCCTTTTTAAAATTCTTCAGCATACATCCTAACACTGTTGGCTTGGACTCAGACCCTCCCATTGTGTGAGATTGTACAGTGCCGCACAGGGATGGGGTAAACTTTCAGGCGTCCGTCTGGCCGTTCCCCTTGCGGGGACTTAGGACACGACTTGGCTAAGGTGCACCCGTGTAAGTCCCGGGCCAGGTCACCCCCCTTTTCGGGAAAGTGAGTCACCGTTATGCCTTACGTCGCTGTCACGGAGCCGCAGATTAGGACTCAGTCAGATCCCGTAGCCGGAGCTGTGGGACCATTAACAGTCACTCACCACACACACACACACACACACACACACACACACACACACACACACACACGCGCACAGCCAGAGAGGCTAAACATTCCCGCCCAGGGAAGCCTCTGCCTGTAGGAGGTGATCAGTCTCCTCTTCCGTCCGTTGGGACGGGCCTGACTGGGAGGGGTCCCGGGACCTTACCGTGTCTGAGGTCTTCAGACGATTCCTAACTGTCCATCTGCGTCCTCACTGTGTCCGGCCGGGTCCCGGGTCAGTGGCTGGCAGAGCCCTGTCGAGCACTGAAGGTGGTTGGTCCGAACTCGGACCTCGCGTGCCTGACTTCCGCGGTCGGGAGGGTCGCCGGCCAGTGCCCCGTCCCACACCGGTGGCAACAAAGGGCCAACGCAGTCGGGGTTCCCGGCCAACGCACCAGAATGTAGCGGCAAAAACCAGAGTCACGCTGTCCAAGAAAACACCGCGAGGTACACGAAGATGCAGAGAGGCCAGGTTTATTAATTGTTAACGCCGGCCGGCCCAGAGGAGTTTTTTCCAAAGTCTGAGCACCCCTGGTCAGGGGAACTTGTCTTTTATAATTTAAAACAAGGGGGAAGGGTACAGAGCGGTGCATACAGATAAGAGAGTTGCAGGGAGGGGGCTGGTGCAGGAACATAAACTGGGTCACTAATTATCTTTCTGGCAACAGCTGTGGCCTTCAAGCATTCCTGGGACTAGGAGGGTAGCAAGCAGTCCTACAGAAGCAGATTAAGCAACCTAACATAAACAGGGCTATAGCTTCTCCTTTCAAGGTAGAAGGTTTTCAGTGAGTTTTATTATTTTCTATCTCACCATGATCTGGGGATGCAGCAGTGAACAAAACAGGCAAAAGCACGGGACAAATATACACAAGAACAGGAGATACGGAGTGTTGGGGATGCGGATGGAGATGGGGTGCAGTTTGCAAAAGGGTGGCCAGGGAAGGCCTCCCAAGATGGCAAAATTTAAGCAAATATCTGAAGGAGGCAGGGAGTGAGTCATGTGTTTATGGGCAGGAAGGGCATTCCAGGAAGAGGAAATGGCAAGAGCACATGCTGGAGGCAGATGCGTGTCTGGTGGCTTTGAAGACCAGCCAAGGGCCAGAGTGGCTGATGTGGCGGGCGCCGGGGCAGAGTGGCAGGCGGGGAAGACAGGGAGATGGGGGCTCAGAGTGTGGAGAGCCTTGTGGGCTGCCTCACTGCTCTGTTGCTCTGCAACAAACTACCACGAACGTAGCAGCTTCAAACACCCCCACTATCTCACAGTGTCTGCGGGTCAGGAGTCTGGGCACAGCTTAACTGGGTCCTCTGTAATCAAGGCTGCAATCAAGCGTCAGCCGGGACAAGGGCTCATTGGGGGGCCGACGGAGGAAGGACCCCTGCCCTCCAAGCTTCCCCCCCTGGGGAAGGCCCCCCAAGGGGCCTTCCCCGTGCAGGCCCCCTGGGGGAG